>JANRGW010027322.1:16275-45488 GCA_024733675.1 Psilopsiagon aymara | reverse complement strand
CCGTAATACAACAGAACATCCCAAGCAAAAGGTATTAAACTTATTAGGTGATTAGAGTCTAGCAAGTGCGCTTAAGGACCACATAAGGACCTCATAGAACTCCTGGACTGTGCACTGTTTCCTGCCAAGGAGGAAGAACTTTGCTCAGATGTTGGTAACCTTAGTAATTAGAGTGAACACAACATGCCTTGGTTATTGTATGATCATTCACTGAAGTGTTTGTATGCATCTTTGTTGGTGACATGGACAGTAGGATTGAGTGCACAGTCAGCAAGTTTGCCAGTGACACCAAGCTGTGTGGTGTAGTTGATGTGCTGGAGGGAAGAGATGCCATCCAGAAAGATCTTGACAAGCTGAAGAGGTGGGCCAGTGCAAACGTCATGAGGTCCAACAAAGAGAAGTGCAAGGTCCTGTACCTGAGATAGGACAACCACAAGCACAATTACAGGCTGGGTGGAGCTGAGTGGAGAATGGATTGGAAGAAGCCCTGAGGAGGAGATGAGGACTTGAAGTGCTGATTGATGAGAACTTCAACATGAGCCAGCAGTGTGTGCTTGCAGCTCAGAAACTGACCATACGCTGGGTTGCAGCAAAAGGAGTATGGCCAGCAGGTTGAGGGAGGTGATTCATGATGAAGGTGATTTTTCCACTATGCTCTACTCCCAAGACCCCACGTGGAGTCCTGAGCACAGTTCTGGGGCCCCCAACATAAGAAGAATGTGAACCTGCCTGAGTAAGTCCAGAGGTAGGCCCTGAATATGGTCTATGGGCTCAAGCATTTCTGCTATGAAGAAAGGCTGAGAGAATTGGGCTTGGTTAGCCTGGAGAAGACAAGGCTCAGGGGAGACCTCTACAGCAGCCTTCCAGTGCTTGAAAGGGCCTTCAAGAAATATGGAGAGGACTTCTTACGAGGATATATAAGACACAGATCAGACAAGGGATAATGGCTTCAAGATGAAAGAAAGCAGATTTAGATCAGATATTGAAAAAAAATATTCCTCACTGTGAGAACGATGACACACTGGCACAGGTTGCCCAGAGAAGTTGTGGATGCCCTGTCTCTGGGAGTGTTCAAGCTAGGCTGGATGAGCCATTGAGCACCATGGTCTAATGAAAGGTGTTCCAGCCTGTAGCAGGGGGTCTGGAACAAGCTGACCTGTAAGTTACCTTCAACGCAAACCATTCTATGATTCTATGATACCATGGTTCTGTGTTGCATTTAGTATCTGTATACATCTACAGAATTGAACCTTCAGAACTTGCTAAAAGTATCAACGATTACTCTTTACTGCTTTTTTTTCTACAACTAGGAAGAACTGAGAGCAATATGTTTGAAAGTGGAAGTACTGTCAGGGTACCCAAGCATACTTCAACTTCAGAATGTTTACTGAAATAAAATGCAATACAGATACTTTTTCTATATTTCCTATGCTTCTAAGGTTGGAAAAAAGACTGAGAAAAAAAGTAGTTAATATATAGCATTTCACTATATTCTTCTCCAGTTTTCTCAAAAAAAAACCCAAAATTATCAAAGTCCCTTCAGCTTCCCTCGTAAATACACAATCAAATTCCAATACAATTCTTTTAATAGTTTTCTTTCAGTTCTGCAGGAAGAGGTCACTTGGTATAACATCGAATATAGGAGCATTGGTGCAGTCATTTCTATCTAATGGTCAAATGTTAAATGAGAAAATTTCCTGATTTTTACAGGAAGCCCATCCCCCTGGCAAGACATTTCTGTGTATAAAAGAGAAGAAAAAGCCACCTGCAGTTTTTCTGATTGGGCAAATGTAAGTATAAAACCACAGGTTATGATTTTCCCCCTACCTTTGTTGTTTATTGCAGCTAAATATTAGTATTTCTCTCTCTTCTTTTGTTATTCTGGTCAATTTACCTGCTCTGTACTGCCACTCCATTTAATCACTTTTGTCTTTTCATGAGAAAAATCAGCAAAGGTTTATTTATTTTTTTTTTTTAAATACCATTACTGACATTCTTAAAACTACTATTCAGGCACATGGTTTTTGTTCCAATCAAATTATAAAGGATACCAGGAGACCAGCCTTAGACGGTCTGTTCCTTACTCTGGTTTATAGACAGGATGCTGGATCAGTAAATAGTCCAGAAAAAAGTTACAGCTCTGAAATTCAGCTGTGTTTCCAAAGTACATGGGAAAAATATGATGTTTCTACTGCAAAGCCAGCATTTATGGTCCTTTCCCTAGGAAATTAATTTTTGACTTCCAAAACTTAGAATACTATGAAGAAATTGATTTCACAAAAGTATCTCAATGTAAAATCTCTTCGTCATATTTTCCTGTCTTAAATCTTTTTGGTGACATCTTCTAGCTATGTAACAATATCTCAGTTTTTCCCACCAAGAGATTTTTAAAGATACAAGACCCTGTTTTCTGCATGAAAACCCAGAAAAGCAGACTAATCAGCAGAAAATGAGGGCTGTAATTCTCCATTCAGTAATTAATTTAACTGTTTGATCGCTAACCCAGTGTTAGTTTTATGAATGCTATTAATAACAAGAAAGAAAATTATTAAAAAAAAATTCCTGAAAGATATACTCTATTAGTACTCTAGTGTAAGCTCAAAATACTAACAAAAATTAAAATAAGACATAGAAAACCTTTGGTAGTGTTACATATTTTCTTAGAAATAAGTAATCAGCTGATGTTTTAGATACAGCTTTAATCCACAATGTTGATTTTCTGTACAGGAGAGAGGGGAAAACTTGTTATAGTTCTTAGTATCTACTTGCATTGAGATTTATTTTCTTCTTTTTTTTTCAGCGTGCAGATGAGAATGCATAGTTTATACTTTTCACTCTTAACAGGACAGAAGGATTTTTAGAAGCAATGCAGTAGTAGAAAGACATTAAAATGAAAAATTAATTTCAAAAAGTACCCAGAAGATTCATATTCTGTTTCAGCAATGGAAAGCATCTGTCTGATATAATTTTCCTTGTAGTATTGAATGTATCACAGGATGAATGTCTAAGGACATCTGTAGTAAGATCACCATTTATTTTACATTTGAAATATTCTCCATATTTTTTTGAAAAATGTACTGCATAATAATGGATTTGGGAGTGCTAACATATTTTAATACCTTTAATAAGGTATTAAAGCTAGTGAAAGAATGATTTATTACAAAATACCATTGAAAATATGTACTTGAAAATATAGGCACTTGAGATAAGCATATACAGCAGCTGTTAGGCCAGCTGCAACATAGCATTATTTTCTCCAAGCTCTTCACACAAGCTTAACCATACAGTCATAATTTTAACAAAACATTCAAAAATACGTATACAGTAAAATCCCTGATTTGATGGAACTAGTCCCAGGACTCAACAGGAGCCTGTTAGTGTAATTTTAAAGCACATTTGTATATTGAACAGTCTCTTTGGTAACAGTAACATCATATTTGACAGAATGGCATCCTTGGATTTATATTCTGATCTGGTCTTCTTCTGAAAAAAGTAACTCTGATTAGCCCTGCAGAGCATCAGCACAATTAAAAGTGAGTGAGATGGAGTCTATTCCTGCCTTTGTATTGCCAACAGAATTATTTACTGAATTCCAATTATAACGTCAGTCAGTTCTGATGCGTAATTCTTTCAGCTTTTCTCCCCCCTGGAGAAAATGAGAACTGTCATCAGAGCTTAAGCTGAAGACAGAATTATATCACTAGTAGCATATATGTCCTGCTAATCCTCCCAAGTACAGTCCTGCAGTTCTGATGACAGAATTCAAAATAAATTTTTGATTCAGAAAAAAACCCAAAAGCAGTTAGATTCATTTTAATCACACACTATATATATATCTAGTAAGTCATTAATACATAGTAAATAAAAATCCATGGTTTTGAGATTTTGCACTAAGGGGAGATAAAGGTGCGAAAGCTGAGTTCAGTTGTTGTGAATAGAGTGAGGTCTTCTGAATGCCTATTATTTTTCATTGAGGTGAATATGAGAACTGAAGAGGACCTTTTGGTAAAATAACAACAGTAATTATAGTATTTTTTACAATTGTAACAATTATAATAGTTGCTACTACAAATACTACTATTACTACTAGTTTGAAGTTAGATGGAATGCATGTTCTCAATCTATTTCTAACATTCATATGGTTATAATGGATGCTAACTTGATTATTGTATAAAGGTCTTGTTCTGTGCTATTTGTCCCACTTTTATTCTCTTATATTATTCAAGCTTTAAGATAATAGGTGTATCTTCCTCTTCAGAGAGCCAATATATTTTTCAGAGAGCCAAAAGCTACTGAGACCACAGGATAGATAAACTAAACTGGGCCACATGTTTTCCCTACTCTGTTTTCTGAAGAAAACAAAAATAGGCTGATTATATTCAATACAGTAGCAGCAGATGAAACTGTTTTATTTCTCCTTGTGTATAGAGAGAAAAATGTTGCCACTTTGCTGGGATGACTGGCTCCACTATCTTTGGAAAAATAAATGAGGTCGACTACATAATAGCCTTCTGAGTTACTTGAAGCAATCCATTTTCTAATGAAAGCTTTAGTCAGGTGAGCTTAAGTGTATCCAGGGAACTGGTCAGTGGTCGTCATACAGAGTAGCAGCTTTTTGCACTGCAAAGTTTCTTATTACCACTAACTGTCTGTTTGCAATACAATGATAAATTAAAGCATACTGTACAATGGTTCTACCAACTAATAGCAGTCAGAGCAATTACAGCTATTTATTACTCACCAATTTCTCCCTGCTGAAGTGAACCATCAGCTGCATTACACCAGAAACTAAAACATAAACCTTTAACCATTTTTTAATCAGACTGTAAAGCTCAACAACAATAAAAATCTGTTCAGGATGTGTAGCAGTACAGATTATGCTTATAAAATATTTCTGTCAGTAGACTGAACAGGTTAGCCACTGCATCAATAAGCTTTACTAAAATTAGGTGCTGTTTTTCTTTGTGAATACACATTAGGTTTTGCAAAGTAAAAACAGCTCCCTTCAATGGCCAAAAAGCTTGAACTGTAAGGCTGAAGCTTAAGAAAAATTAGCTCTGGTAGCTTTCTCATATTAACACCTAAACAATCTTGTGCTTTATACTTTCATGATACTTAAGTGTGACAGGATAAATAGAGGCCTGAGTTTTAGTTCTATGCTTCTGTTTAGTGTCGTATAGACTTTTGAAACACTTCTGGAGTACATATATGCATAAGGACTAAAATATAGTAATGGCACGTAGTTATTTTGTATAGAATGAAATATGACCCTAGAATAAAAATGGACCCTAGAGGAGTTCAGGCACGGCATGAAACTTTGAAAGGCCAGGAACAGCATGCTCACAGATTCTGGGCTAGAAACAACTGGCTGGCCATCAAATGAGAAGAACTTGCAGAGCAAGCCAGTTTTTCATATTGGAAGAGAGCAATAGGAGATGAACAAAGAAGTATAGCCAGGGTCAGGATGACCAGAAACAAAAGAAATAGTTTGAGTCAGCTGCAATTTGAAGGAGGGTAGGCTTCCCCCACTAGCCCCCAGATATCCATGCTCTATATTCTGCTGTTTCTCTAAGATCAGCTATCACAGATAGTAGGAAAAAATATAGGTACAGTACTGGAAATTAGTAGGTGACTGAAACTCATGCATATACATAGGTAAATAAATACATACACACTCATATATATATATACAGAGAAAGAGATAGAGCAAAGAGAGGAAAGCAAGAGATGCACAAAATAGAACTGATGGTATGATTAATCAATTGATTGCACAATATGTCTATCAATCTACCTAAACTATATGCAACTTCACTATACCTACACTTGGGTCACTATACTACACCTGGGTCAGAGCAATCCCAGGCACAGCTACAGGCTGGGCAGAGAAGAGATTCAGAGCAGCCCTGTAGAGAAGGACAAGGGGGTGTTGGTTGATGAGAAACTTGCCATGAGCCAGCAGTGTGCACTTGCAGCCCAGAAAGCCAACTGTATCCTGCGCTGCACCAAAAGGATCATGACCAGCAGGTCCAAGGTGGTGATCCTGCCCCTCTACTCTGCTCTTCTGACCTCACTTGGAGTACTGTATACAGTTCTGGTGCCCTCAACATAAAAAGGACATGGAACTGTTGGAACAAGTCCAGAGGATGGCCATGAGAATGATCAGGGACTGGAGCACCTCCCATATGAAGATAGGCTGAGAAAGTTGGGGCTGTTCAGCAGTATATCACTTTATTAGTGATGGTTTTACTGCACTTGCACATGCAAAATACTACAGATCTTGTATTCCTGTTATCCTACAAGGAAAGGATTAAACATTTAATAATGCCCAAGATTAGATCCAGACCTTGATAATTTAAATGTATTTGTTTACTTCTTATCTGATAAGAAGTATCTTAACCAAAAAAGTCCCAAATAATAATATAAATCACTCCTTAGTCTTCATGCATTATATTCCAATGCTTTTGTTTACTTGAAAGAAGCACTGAATCACAGGTATATCATACCATGCATTTAGAGTGTAGCCTTGAAGGTCTCAGTTCAAAGCATAAGATGAAAGGGGATGAAATGTTAAAACTGTTTAGCAACTATTCCTGAAGTTGCATTTTGTGAACATATTACATATATCTTGTCAACCCTATGAAGATAGACCAAGGATGGAAGCATAAGAGTCTTGGTAACAGAGTGATAGAACTGTCAGGATGAAGCATGAGAGTTAAATTTTGATATTGTCTTGCCTTTGTTTTACCTAATAACAGTGTTGTTTGCGGGGCAGTATTTGATCTACTGAGAAACTAACCAAAATATACTGCTTCAAAGGTTAACTTGACAGACAGTTCTGGTTGAGTTTTGTTTTGGTTTTGTTTATTTTGGGTTGTTTTGTGGGTTTTTTGTTTCTTCCCCCCCCCCCTACTCTATATTAACAGTCCTGTGATAAATTATTAGCAATGTTTTTGTTAAGGAAGTCCTGAAATCATCGTGTTTGGCCCAGACTTCTGGAAAAAAAAGGCCAAACCAATGTGCAAGGAAAAATGAAATGCCTTTTTTCTCTAGAATGCAATCTTATATTTTGTTGCAAGACAATATGAAGTCTGACATTGAATTCATAGAATCATAGAATAGTTAGGGTTGGAAAGGACCTTAAGATCATCTAGTTCCAACCCCCCTGCCATGGACACCTCACACTAGACCATGCCAAGGCTATGTCCAACCTGGCCTTGAACACTGCCAGGGATGGAGCATTCACAACTTATCTTAGTTTAAACCAGAAAGCAGACCTATGAAGAAGTTAGTGCCTAATCCATCAGTGATAAAGTAATTTGCACTTTTCAATACTCTGTATTTATATTAGTATTTCACACTGACATATCTAAGTTAAAAACTGACAGAGTGGGCACCTTGATCCAAGAACAAAAAAAGTCTTTAAATGAATCTTTAGTTTGTCTGCTGTTGCTACCTCATTAATCCTAAAAAGTGTCAGTCAAAAGTCCAATAGCTATGAGTGTTAGTGCTGTGGTCAATTCCAAATTATAGTATTGATTAATTGATTGTCTTCTTCCAGTTGTGAATTATATTAGTTTTGGCTCAGACTGGCTGGCTGAAGGCCAAAGCTTAATCTCTTGTGAAAGACAATGAACAGCTTTACAGTTTCACTGTCATGGTTGAGTGAGTTGGAAACCAAAACTTTTTGAATTATTATTTGATAAAATATGTAAGATATAGTTAATACATAATTGGCAATAGTCTTATTACAATTGCTGAAGCGAGAAAAAGGCTCTTTGTATCCCCAGAATTGTACAGCCTGGAAGCAATACAGCAGCTGCTGAATTTTGAATGTATATGATGGGGGGATAAGATCAGCAGAAGAAATAAAGTAGTAATTAGTTGAAACCACTTTAAGGAATTAATACAATCAGTTCTGTAGTTTCAAACTTAAATGAAAATTAGAAATGGAAATGCAGGTCATGACTTGAGTCTTATTATTGACATTGCTGCCTGGAGAAATTTGCACACCACCTGTCTATCCTGGGAATGCCTAATTTTCAAGAGCAATAGGCATTCTCCAGATTAACACAGAAAACAGAAAACAGTTGATATGTTGGTTAGCTTCTTGATTTAATAAGACTGCAAGGTAATTGAGGTACTCACCATTACATCTCCATTCCTTTTTAATAACTTACAAGAGAAAGGATTTGAAGAAAACTTTATCTTTCTTTCACCTAACAGGGAGACGTTTGTCTGGTATTTTATATATCTATTCTAATTTGGGTTGATACACAGCTGGGTATAATGTCTTTCACAATTAAAAACAAATTACAGAAGGAGAAAATAACAAGGTGAGGTTTTTTCTTAGGTTTTTTTTTTTTGCTTCTCTTAACCCAGGCCTCATAAAGATCATGGTATCTTTTCTTGAAAATAGATGATCTATAAGGTCACTTCCAACCCAAATCATTCTCTGAATCTATGATTCTATGCAATAATTAGAAAAGTAAATTAATTGTAGTTATCTTATTGTCCAGAATACTATACAAACTTGTACTTGAAATTTAGAGAAACTCAAGAACTCAACCTTGAAACCATCTATCTTAGACATAAACAACAACTAAAACTTAATTCAGAGCTATCAAATTATCTGATTTTAGATTTAAATTGCCCTCATTCTTAACTATTAGTATTAAGGTTTAATAAACAGTAGCAGACAAATAAGAACACTATTTTTAAGGAAATCAACATTACTAGAAACCACCTCTAACACCAATGTTGGAGGTTTAGATCAAAACAAGCCTTTTGTGCTTCTTTGTTGGGCTATGCCTCTGCTTTGTCCCCTTTCTTCACAGTGTTAGGTCATCGTACAGGGGCATTTTTCTCCTGAGGAAACAGAAATGATGGAGGCAGAATGGGTACAATCTATCATAGTGTGAACTGAGAGTAGCCTAATTATTTTTAGAATTATGACATCTTTCTATCTGCCTATATTCATTGCCTCATGCTAGAAGGGAACTGTCACCCTGTATTCATTGCCTCATGTACTAGAAGGGACTATCACCCTGTATTCATTGCCTCACGTGCTAGAAGGGAACTACCACCATGGGATACTCAGAACATTGCAGCTACCAGTACTGGGAGTCCCAACAATTATATCAGGCCACCAGGACAATCAGGGTTTCTGTATGACAGGTAGACAGACGGGCAGTAGTCATTTGCCTAAACATAGATGCGTGAGTTTCAGAACTACCCTCCAGCTAACACTCAGAAAAAGGATGATCCCCTGTAGTAATTACGTCATATCTGCCAGCCATAGATCACAGAGGAGGTTTAGTAGCACAAGTTGTGCCATGCAGGTACATCAGTCTGGAAAGTACCTTTCTTATAGTGAGGGAAGGGCAGTGTTCAGCCCGGACCACACAACAATTTGTGATTCAGGTCAGGGTGCAAAGATGACAATAGTGAATTACATAATTTAGTTACTGTTGGTTAACAGAATTTGGAACACTTGCACGGACTTTCAATATATGTGGTGACTCTCTTGCTTTATTTCTGCCATTAACGAAAGTGTTCTAAGAGCACCAAAATAAAGGATACAGTTGAGACTACTGCCCAGGGCTAATAAATTTCATAAAAGCAGCAACTAAATTTAATCAACCTTGAGCTCTATAGGCATCTGCTGCTTCTCTGAAAAGCTTTAACTCTTTAGTTCTCATTGCTTTCAGCTTTCCTAAATCTGTAAGATGTCTGTTCAACTATGATTTATGTCTATTTTTAATTCCTTTTTTACAGTAAGGAAATGCATGTTCACACCAGAACAAAGAAATCAGTCCAAATATTTTTAATTTCTACAAGAAGAATGCAGAGCACTTAAAAGAATAACATTTCTGGCATTCAACAAATTGAGGTGGATTGGTGGGATGGAGGATATGCAAGCCAGCAAAATAAAGATACTGACAAGAAAGCTAGATTTGAAATACCACCTCTTCCCTAGACAAAGGCACACACTAGAGACATAAGTTCACAGCCAGAAGCTTCTTCCTTAACTAATGGGCTTACAATGTCTTCCTGTGCACATCTTTTGTCTCACTCTTCTCTTATGAAGCAGCTGATAATGGCCAGCTCTATGTAGGAAGAAAGTGTCACAAGCACTTTGATAAGAAATGTGTTTAACACAATCCTCAGCTAAGGAGGATTAAACATCTCCTAGGGCTTTTCTTGTCTGGTTGTCTATAGTTAGGTTATACTGAAAAAGACCAATGCATCCAGTTACTAGATGGTTATTTAAAGGAAATATTTGTACAAATGTATTTTTTATGATCTTACAAAATGGAACATAAATCCCTGTAACCAGAGAGGAGGGAAGATAGATTCACGGAAATGTTCATTTCCCAGGAGTCCCACGCCAATAAATGGCTCAGGCCACATGTGGGTAATGGAATGAAGCAAAGAAGAGAGAAGAGCATTTTGCAGGATAGTTCATTGCAGTTCTTAATTTTCTGCCAGGTTCAACACAACAGTTGTGGCTCAAGAAAAATTAAATGCTCAGAGCAAAGATAGCTTTCCAGTGCATAACCAGCCAAAAGAAAAAGTTCATTTGTTCTTCATACCATGTACAGTCATTAATTACACGCATCTAGTGAGGAAAGGTCCACAAAATGTTAAAGTTTGTATTTATTAGAAGTCTGAACCAAAAAATGTGTTACTTTTTTTGAGAGTCAGATGAAGGTTGAATGAAAACCTGAGAAAACATTTGTTGTCACTTACAACAAACAAAAACATTTTTGATGTTTAATCCTTTATGCAATGCATTTTGGTTAAAATTATTCAGTATCATAACTGTTCTGCTTCACAGAGGAAATGCTCATAAAATTTAGTTCTGTTCTCTGCAACGTATAAAGAATTGTCATGTAAAATCTTTGCACTCTGCATATTCACTTGTCTTGATAATCTTTTTCCCCGTTCTTTTTGCAACTAGTGCAACTGAAGACCATTTTCTTTGACTACCTCTTCTCTAACATTTCCACAGAAAAAGTATTACTCACTTGCTCCTTGTTGTAAAATTTTCTACTAAGACAGGATTTTTTAAATCCCTAAACCAGCAAACACTTAACAGACATTAAAATTAGAATACATGAAATCACTGTAGTCGTAATTAAGCACTTCAGTCCAATAAGAACTCACGCCTAGAACAGGTGGGATTTTTTGCATGGAAGTTTGCATGATTAATGCTTCACTTTTCTACCATTTTCTTGAGACATTAGTAAGCTTTTGTTTAGCTAGCACTCTAGTTTATTTAAATAGACTATGCAATAGGATCATATTTCTTGGGTTTCTAAGCATGACAATATTTGCTAACTGAGAGCAAATACGTTAAAGACAGAAAACATTTTACAAGCATGAAAATATAAGGAAGTTGATAGTATTAAACATGGAAACATTTCAGAAAATATAACATTTTTCAAAAATTGCAGCAACAGTTTGAGTTAGACCATTTTCAGACTATCTTGTTCTTCATTTATATCCTCCTTGAAATATCTCAGAGCAAGAATGTGCTCACAATTACTAATTTATTTTGAAAGTTCTTGCAAGAGCTATTTTGGAAAGTCAAATTATAATAAGGCAGTGTAGTCTGTTGCAATAATAGGTTAATAATTAAATGACTTATTTAAGAAAACATTTATAAACTACTAAATATTTATGACGCATAATTGAAGATCAAAATCTTAATTAGAGAACTGTGAATTGTTACAGGTTCATAAGACCAAAGAGCTGAAGTATTGCATGTTTAATTAATATGATTCATCACATAGTTCATTTCAGCCTGGTTACTATTATAGCTAGTGAGTAGTTAGTATGAGGTACTGAAAAATACTGCTCTTTTTGCTCTATTAGACTTAAGCATTTGAACTGATTATAAATATCTGACTTCATCTGTTTCTCATCTTTGCACAATCAGGTATTCCCATTCTAATATGATCAAAACTTCTAACTACAGCCATTCAGACTGCTACATCTTTTACCTGTTTCCTTGACTCTTGTCCTTCCCGTTTCAGGGACAGGCCCAAACAGGCCAGATAATCTTGTACAGACTATTACTTAGCCATCTGGAAGGCACAGATATATGTTTGTTTCTCTAACAGGGAAATCAGGGTTTCAGTAGGAGTCTTTTATAGGTACCAGGGTGGAAGGCATTTTCATATAAATGAATATGCATTTGCAATACTTAAAATGAGTACGGTTAAAATGCTGGAAACCTGATAATGTGCTTCTGCCTGCATCAGCCCTGTGTTAGAGAAGAAGGAATGGTCTCCTCTTGCTCTCTCTATTACGTTTGCTATGACAGCTCTGCTCCATTTTATCTCAACTGGAACACTTATGTTTCCAGGACTCAATACAGTTCACTAATGTCCAACCTTTGGTTTTAGTTTTATAAATAGCAATGTCTGATTTCCCCTTCACCCCTTTCCTTCCCAATAAAATGTTTCCCATACCTGTTTGTTTCTACATGAATAGCAGCCATGTAGCAGTTTTTCTACCCCATGTCACATAGTTTTCTGACAATATAATTTACAAGTGAGTAGTGGCTTTCTATAACCTTACAAGAACTTAACCAATATTTTTATCCTGTGGGTCATGCATTTTTCTCACAGATTTTTTTCACAGATTAACTAGTACAAACAGGATTTCGATAAGAATGGTTCTATGCAACTGCATAGAAGGAACTTCAGAATACCAGCTTGAAGAGGTAAGCAATAGAGTAAAATAGGAAAGCAAGTATATTTCATGTAATCAGTTCACCTGGCAGCAAATGTTTTTTTCATAATACAGCTCTTGTCTTTTCTGGGTGGCCAATGACATTTTACATAGCTGGCTAAGGCTTTGCTATGCTTTATTAATTCATGATCAAAGAAGATACCTTTTCTAATACATCTTATTATCTTAATTAAAAATGGGGGTACATTGTGAACCACATTTTCCAACTCCTGCAAGATGAGTCACAATAAAAAAGAACAGCAAACCCGACATGCATCAAAGGCTAAAGCAGAGTAGTGAAAGATAGGAGAGTATGAAAATTGTAAGCAGATACATCTGAAGCAGGAAGGAAGAAAGATGATTTTTTATAATCATCAAAAGCCTAGCTGTGGAGCAATAGCTTTCAGTACAGGACACTTGATTTTGCCAGTCATAAATGTAGGGCATATATGTTCCTAGGATATCAAGCTAATGTGCAGCTGAATTCGAGTTTTGTAGTAAAATTCTAGATATCTTGAAAAATTACTTTGGGTGGTTGATCAATGAGAAACTTAACATGAGCCAGCAGCGTGCACTCGCAGCGCAGAAAATGAACCATATCCTGGGCTGCATCAAAAGGAGTGTGACCAGCATGTCAGAGAGGGTGATCCTGCCCCTCTTCTCTGCTCTTTTCAGACCCCACTTGGAGTAATATGTGCGCTTATGGTGTCCTAAACATAAGAAGGACTGGAAGCTGTTGGAGCATCTGTTGGTCCAGAGGAGGGCCACAAAGATGATAAGGGGACTGGAGAACCTCCCATATGAAGACAGTTGGGGCTGTTCAGCCTGGAGAAGAGAAGGCTTTGTAGAGACCTCATAGCAGCCTTCCAGTATCTGAAGGGGGCCTATAGAGATGCTGAGGAGGGACTCTTCATTAGGGACTGCAGTTGTAGGACAAGGGATAATGGGTTCAAACTTAAAAAGGGGAAGTTCATGTTAGATGTAAGGAGGAAGCCCTTTAATGTCAGGGTGGTGAGGCACTGGAACAGGTTGCTCAAAGTGGCAAATGCTCCATTCCTGGCAGTGTTCAAGGCCAGGTTGGACAGAGATGACATGGTCTAGTGTGCGGTGTCCCTGCCCATGGCAGAGGGGTTAGAACACTCTGATCTTAAGGTCCTTTTCCATCCTAGACATTCTATGATTCTAAGATGCTGTATACAACTGTGCATCTTATAGCCAGCTCTTCCCCTGTTCTGCATGAATCTCTAATGAATACCAAATTTTCTCCTAAGGAGAATTAATAATTTCTGTATTTTATTGCAATGACTACAAAATCTGTCTCATATACTTTGATAAAAATGACCAAGGGAATGTTGGGTAGGAAGGAAATGAAGACTCAAATACAGACTGTTATAAATCACATACGGAACCAGTGCTGTACCACTTATTACAAATGCTTCTTGAAAACCAGCAATAAAATAATCTTCTTCAAGGAAATGAGAATGAAAAAGAAGGGCAGATGTCGTTTTGGGGAAGATAATTGATTGGTGGATGGGAAAAGAGAAACAGGAAAGAACAGCATCTACAGAAAGTCAACTCTTAATAAATATCAGAAACTGCAGTCAAGTGACAAGATAAGCTGCAACATATGTTCCTCCAGTTACAAAATGGAAATCATTTTCTATAGAAGAGATGCTGATAAGCCTGCCTCCTCCCCAAAAGGCAATCATTTTACATTTTATATTATTTGAAAAGAGCTTGATTATTTTCCTCTGAATGAAAAAAGATGATTCACATTTACCTGTCAACAGGATTTTCAATTCATGTGTTTTGCCTGCATACTTAAAGGCATATGACCCAACCGTGGCATGCTAGGGAGGAAACTTTAGTGAGATGTAAATAAATAATAATTCATAGCCACAAATGTTGTTTTACCTTTCTCCTACTTAAAATTACTGTAAATTAAAAACAAATTATCTATTAAATGTGAATTTTTCTGGTAATGAATAACACTTACGTACCGTATTCTCATCAAGGTCAGACAAGATAACTCCCCAAAGTAACAGGATGGAAAGAAAAATGGAAGAAAATTATACTGGTGTCACTTGAAGTATAGAATTAAAAGGAAAATAAATATCCCAGATATGTTTGCAGCTCTCTAAGCAACTTTGGTGCAGTTGTGTGGGCACAGATTTTGATAGGAGGCAGGTGAGAACAAGTATAGGATTCATTTAACATTCAGCTCATTATTAGTAGATTAGTATTTGAAGATCCCTTTTATTCAGTAGAAAAGCTTGGAACTGGAATCTGAGTAGGGGTTTAAATATTTATGAAATGTTTGTGTCTTGACAATGTTTCAGTGATCTTCCTTCAGGATTCATGATGTCCTGATGCCCCTGCTTTTTTTGCCATATTTTAAGCCAACTAGGAATAAACAGAGATAACAAACATAAATAGGGTTTTGGAATTTTTCTTCTGAAAGTGTCAAAAATGTGCATTTTTTCTACTGAAAGTGTAAATGGAAGACAGAGTGTTCACATTTCCTCAACAACAAATCAGAAGTAATAACACACTTTCTATAGAATGACAGAAACCCCCAAAAAGCAGTGTTACAAAAGACTCTTGATGCCTGTGGATAATCTATACATAAGAGTTTCCCAGAGGGGAAATCTTCTACCTGTATCAGTGGCTTAGTATTAAGGGTACTGTATCAGCAGTGCTGTCTTTCTCCAAGGAGCTCAGAGCAGTGAACTGACGTAGTGCAAGACATACTCCCTGCCCTGCCTGATTGGAGATCACAGCCCTTCGCCTTCCTTTTCCACTGATGCTGCCCCCGGCGGCTGGAGGACTTCTCTGTGGGCTCACACCACCCAGACTCTGCTCTACTCCCTCTGTATCTAAGATCTTCCTACCCTAAAAAACATAGGCAGTGTTTCACTCTAGGGATTTCTCAGGAGAAAGTACAATTTACACCTGAAAGAAGCTGTGGGGTATCGTGTGAAGAGTGGAATTTTGTTGTTTTGTTTTTGTTGGAGCCAAGAAGAGACCACAGAAACCCATGCTGGGCAAAGGAAATTAGAGTAAGAAGCTACTGTCTCACGAATCTGTAACACAATGAGACTGAAAACACTGGTGATTTTTCTAACATGATTAATTCCTATAATAAGAAATAATGAAATACAGAACTTAAATTCTTTTGCATACTGAAGCTAGACAGTTGGACTGACAAGACTTGCAAAAAAGTGACTTTCTGGATAATACAAATATTAGCCTTGACATGAGCAGTAGTATAAGAATGAATGATAAAATCTCAGAGCAAAAGACTAACATGTTAATTAAGCATTTATGCAGCATCTAATAGCACCTGACAAAGAAAGTTACCGAAACCAAGAAATAGTAACCTTTTGACAGTCAGATTTGTGCCAGTTTTTATAGCTGGCAGTTTTCATACACTGACACTGACTGTAGACTGCTAGGACAGTCTTCAGGAAAATGAAAAGTCCTTTCTTAAACCAAAAAAGCTTTTCAGAGAGTGACAAATACAAGGACTATTTAACATGTCAGTGAATTTCAATGATATTTAACCATAACTACAAAAATGTGGCATTTAAATTTTAAAAACACTGTGTGTAAGTTTGACTAATGCTAAGTATTTTTCAAAGTAAATGTTTAACTGTTCCATATAGGACTGTGACAATGAAAAGTGTTATGCAAGAACAGATGCTGAATTTCAAAATTTTCTAGCCAGCATCTGGTTGTGATCACCAACAGTTATGTAGATTTGAGTGAAAAAGGCAGCAGAGCAAATGTAGAATCAGCTACTTGATATTTTCTTTAAATTCCACAAAACTCTGAAACATCACCAGTCCCTACCTAATATCCATTATCATTAGTCTGCAAATTTCACTTCTTGAAACAAAATTAATAATTATGTTAATAGAGACTTTCTTTCATAGCACAGGAGCTTTGAAGGACTTTTAATGGTGATTTTCTGATTGAATTTATAACTTGTGTCACTACAACTTAATGTTTTTACTCTGCTCCGTGTGTGACAATTTTATTCCCATTGAGATGACCCAGAATCACTAATACAATACTTTAGAAGAGGTTAATTGAGTAGGGAAGTCATTATTATAATTATTCCAGAAGACATCATCACAAAAGGGTTTTTCAAGTGAATTTAATTTCAGAAATACAAAGATTTTTTATTATTATTCCATTCATAATGTATTAAGTATTCCTACCCCCATAGTCAGAAATGTTTTAATTCTGCCTTTGGGCACATTTCTCAAATATACATAGAGAACGCAATCAGCTGTAACATAAAAAAGACAGCTAAGCAAAGTGGTGTGCATTCCCACTGGAAGATAGCCTATTTACACACTGTACTCAGATTTCAGTGCCAAAAACCCACAGGCCAGAGAGTTCTCAATCAAAGCCTTCATTAGATAAGGTCCATCCAGGATGACGACACACGCAAGGAGTGCTAGCAAGCACAGGAGAGAAAAGTTCAAGAACTTTTTTCTCTATTCCAGTGAAACATTTTCAAAATGGAAGTTAGACACTTCATTTTCAATGTCCTGAATATTTTCAGGCCTCATCGGTTTCTCATTTTGAGCTGTGCTCAATTGAATGAATTATCCACCAAGAAGGAGACCTCAGGAGTGATGAAACAGATCAAAGAGACAACAGCCTCAATTGCTTCTATACAAATGCTCTCAGCATGGGAAACAAAGCAGGAGGGACTAGAGCTGCCTAAATAGCTACAGAATTATGGCAAATTTGCAGTGGCAGTTTGGTGAGTCAGCATGCATAACCAAAGAAATGGATGAGTACAAGCTCTTCAGAAAGACAAGCAATGAAGGCAAGGGTGGGAGCTGTCCACGATATGAAGAATTTGACAACTGTGTTTGGTCTGTTTGATCTGTTGAAGTCAACCGAGGCGGTGCCTTTGGCAAGGACATTCTCAGTTATCTTTGAAAAGTCAAGGATACCAGGAGGAGACATCCAACCACATCAGGAAGGCAAATGTTACATGCATATTCAACAAAGTTCAAAAGGAATAAATGCAGAAATTAGGCAGGGGTCAGCTTCACTTTGGTGCCAATGAAAATCACAAGGTGACTTCTCTGGGAGAAGTCTTTCTGGAATCAGAAAGGAGAAGGTGATTGGAAGCAGTCAGCAGAGATTTTTCTGACTTTTAACCTGACTGCTCCTCATGATAAAAAGGCTGGACCTCTGGACACAGATGACATTTACCTTGACGGTCACAATGTTCTTGTATATAAGTTAGATCACAGTCTGGATGTGAGGACAACCAGCAAAAAAACAATGGCATGATCAGGAACATGGTACCATGGTTAACTGGGTTACACACTACCTGGAGGCTGGCAACAACTGCTGCAGCTCAGGGTCAGTCCTGGGACTTGTCCTATTCAACATGTCTATCAGTGATCCAGAGAAGAGATTGGAGAGGGTGCTCATTAAATTTGCTGATGACAGCAACTGGGAATCAGTCAATATGCTTGAGGGCCAGGCTGCCTTCTAGGGACCTGGGTAGGCAGAAGGAAGGGGCTGCAAGTGACACTGATATTGAGCTAAGACAGAGGCTGAGCCCTGATAGCAGACCCCTGCACCAATGACACTCTGTGGCCTCGGGTCTCTTGAGCAGTTCTGTTCTGTTCCCTGGGACTTGCTGTCAGCAAGATGAGCAAGGCAGTGCTGTTTCTCAGTCAGCAGGGACAGCCACATTTGAGGGTGTGTGTGCTAGGGTATAGCAGCAAGGGATCACCCTTTATTCAGTGCTTGCTATATGATATCTAGACACAGATTCCAGTTTTGGGCTTCTGATACAAGAAAAAAAATATAGATAAACTGGAATGAAAGCAGCAGAAGCCACCAAGAGGGCAATGGTGCCCTTGGCCTGTGAGGAGAGACTGCAGTGCTAGGACTGCTTCCACTGGGAGAAGAGATGGCTTTGAGAGCACTGAACAGCATCCCCAGCATTGATGGGAGGGCATGGAGGAGGCACAGCCAGATTGCTCATAACAGTACATGGTGGTGAGGTGAGAGGCAGTCACACAAACTGGATGAGAGGCTCAGTCTGGTGACAAGTCCTTCTCACAGGTAATATGGCGTGGGCCCAAGGAGGCTGGGCTTTCTACGGCTTTGAGGGGTTTCGTGCTGCAACTTGGATGAAGCCCTGAGCAACCTAGTCTGAATCCAGAACTGGCTTTTGTTTGGGCAAGTGATTATATTATAGAACTTCTGAGTCTGTTCTAGGCTGAATTACAGTAAGATCTGAAGGGATCAAGCTATAACAACTGGTGAAATTTCTTTAACTGAAGTTGAATCTTCAATAGTTGAAATAGGAGAATACTTCTACAGGCTCAAAGATGTGGTTTTGTTTTCCAGGAGAAAATGTCGGTCGTGATTTTAAACTGTAAAACACACAGTTTGTTCACTCACCTCTCCCTCCTAAAAGAAGTGCTGTGGTTTAAGCCGTAAAACATGCAGTTTGTTCACTAACTTTCCCCTCCTTCTTCTCCCCCACTCCAAGGTGGGGGGTGGGGAATGGGAAGAAGAATTGAAAGAACATAACTCCCATGGGTTGAGATAAGAACAGTCCAGTAACTAAGGTATAACACAAATCCCTACTGCTACCACCAATAATAATAATGACCAGGGAAAACACAAGCGAAGAGGATACAAATGCTCACCACCCAATGACCGAGCTATGAACTGAACTCTTCCGGGTTCCTGCCCCCAGTTTTAACCTCCTGGGCATGACGTGCCGTGTTATGGAATACCTCTTTGGTCAGTTTGGGTCAGGTGTCCTGTCTCTGCTTTCTCCTGGCTTACCCTCCTCCCTGGCAGAGCATGAGACTCAGAAAGTCCTTGGCCAGACCAAAATATTCTAAGCAGTAACCAAAACATTGGTGCTATCAACACTGTTCCCAAGCCGAAAGTCAAAAACACAGCAATGCACCAGCTACTGAGAAGAAGAAAAATAATTGCTACTGCTGAACCCATGACAATGTCCAATAATCATCTAACTGAAAACAGCAATATTTGCTTATGAGCTTTCTAGTTGAGATTCTAGTATCAACAGAAAAAATCTGGAAATTCAGTGCTGCAGGGATTTATTTTTCTTTAGCTTAATACTTGAGCACAAATATCTAGTGGATTTGTCCTGTTTCTGTTTACCTTCTTATCAATAGGAAGTGACAGAATGCATACTTTCTTCAGACAAGCTGCATTGCAGGGCCCAGATGTGTATAAAATCTGATCAAACATGAGCAATGACAGTATTCAGTCTTTTAAGGTGCAACGTGGTTGATTTTTTTTTTTCAAAATCTGAAGACATTTTCAAGGCTGCGAAGTCGTAGCCGCTGGATGATGAAGATAATGACAAAAACTTTTCCCAAATGAGAGCCAGGAACAGTGAGTAGTTACTGTACATGCATTTAATAACCTGACCCTAGGCTATTAGGATTCCTGTTGGAATTTCTTGTATTGGTATTAATATATCTTCTCTTTATCATCATTTGTGAGTAGTATTAGCAGTCAGCTACAGCCCAACAGTTTAGTAGTTCCTTAGTCATATTTACCAAAGGTATTTAGGTACCTAAACAAGCAGATAAATATTTAATGTGATTTTAAACATGGCACCATGTTAGGCACAGTAAAGCATAGATATCAAGCACCTTAGCAGATAAAATGTTCAAATAACTTAGGAGTTCAATCTGTGAGGGAACTGTGATTTCTGCTGACAAATTACAGATACCCAAACCCTAGACTGAAATTCTTGTGTCTATGAGGAGGTGCAATCCTCATGCAATTTGGAATCTGGTGTTTCTCAGTGACTTCCCAGAGAGCCAGTGCTTCAGCTGACTTAATGACTAACCACAACTCTTTGTAATGCCTTTCAATTTTTTGTTCTAATATCTTTGCAATTCCCAAACTAATTCATCCCAAGTCTGCTGTTTTTTGTGGTAGCTGCTTTTAATTATTTGCGTACATAGTGGCTAAGGAGGATATCAGGCCCATCATCAGTTTCACAGAGGCTATTGTAGTGTGAAAGACATATACTTCTTGACAAAATTGAACATGTATTTTTAAGAAAGTTATTTAGACCTAAATTTTCAAATCCTGTTCTGTTCAGGCTTTAAATAAATTTAAATCTAAATGAATATATTCATATATCTAATTATGTTTTTTGTTGTATTTTTTTAATTGTGGCTCACAGTGCTAAAAAGAAACCAAATAACAATATATTAATTATTTAAATTTGAATTTATAGGGTACATATGGGTGTCCCTTGCTCATTGTGGTTGTGTCAGCAAAAATATGCTGAAAGCAGCATTTTCCAAAACAACACTGGCACCTCCGAGTTCATGATCTACTTCTGTGTTGTTGCCATTTCATAAAGTACTGTGTGAAGAAGTTTTTTGTAGAATGGTGACACGCAGAATAGAGAAGGGATTTCTTCACTGAGAATGGAAATTCCACCAGGCTGCCACGGGCATGTACTATAAATGTGGATAATCAAGATTTGTGTATCTGCTCATATTTCATTTTTAGTGCTTGCAGCTCTGCAAGAAATAAATTATGTTTCGAGGTCTGGAAGAAGTTTAACCTTCAATTTGTGTCATTCTTACATGGTAGATAAATAGATAAATAATAGTAATTAAAAAATGCTATAGTTCAATAGAACCCTATTTTTCAGTATGGATTGCCAGGTATCCTAGATCTTCTATCACAGGTAAACTGCAGGAAACAAAAGATGGAGCCTTTCTGCCTGTTTCAAAAACAGGTAAATAGCAATGACCAGATGTGACTAAGAGGGAAAATAGGAAGAAGATTATAGAGTATGGTGGCTGTGCTGAAGATTGTTTTAATTTTGAAATGCTTTAGACTGGACCCAGAAAAAAACCACATTTGTTAATTAAGGGCTTCTTGATTATACCAAGATAAAAAAAGCAACATCAGCAATGCTGTATGTCCATTAAAATTGTGCAGAAAGAAGTAAAAGTATGTGTTCCAAGTGTAGAAAAGGAAGCACAGATATGAGGGTGGCAGAATGATTTGTTATTTGCAAAACCATAAGGCAAGTTATGAGAAAAATTGCCTTGGAGATATGTGTCCTTTACTATGTAAGCTACACAAAGATTCGGATTCAGCAAAACAATCAAGCTAGCGTTTCTTAAGTCAGCAAGTGCAACTGCAGAACATATTAATTACAATGCATACATGCATCTAGAAACATGAAACTAGAACAAACTATATACTAAGAATTAGTACACTTATAAGCAGAGCACAGAGGTGAGTTACCTAAGGGCATTTAGGTAACTGGTGGACTTGTATTGCCTTTTTTAATTCACTTACTTTGGCTTATGATTTATATTCAGCAAAGCTTTTCTTAAGAAGGCCTTCAAATTTAATTTGTGTCTGACAAAATTAAATTGATAATCAATAGAAAACCAATACAATTTAAGAGATTAATGCTGTTATACTCCTTCTGCTCTTCAAGTTAGCCAGTGCCATTAGACAGTTAAGGCAACTTGGCACTACATTCTATAGGATTATGCAAACTACACTGGACTACATTTTAACGCTAGTCTCTCTTGTCCACCAAGATATCTTAACTACGTTTCAGCACTTGCTGAGAAACAAGAATCAGGCAGAATTAAATGAAGGTAGTTTTTATTCCTTCATACAAAAAACCATAACACTCATAAGATTTTGATTGTTAGCACATTGTTCCTAACTTTGACAAATAGAAGCAAATTTCTGACTTAGGTGTTTTGTTTGAGATGCAACAAAGGGACATAAAGATATATATATATACATTTTAAAGTTAGTTACTGGAAAAGTAGCATCACACATCGCATGTAAGGATTTTAAGGTTTGTGTGGAGCAACTTACAACAATAGCTTTTTAAGAAACACACTGTAAGTAAATTAGAAAACAGTTGACTGTAAATTCAGTGTTTGTGAGCTAACTGCATATAATTTCCTGTCACAAATGCACATACAATATACATGTACATGTGTATATATGCAGCCAGCCATAAGTCAATTTATAATTCCTCACATTGGCTGCAGTGTGGCAGTTTTGTTTTAATGCTCCTAGTAAATATCAACCTTTATTATGTTGCAGCTCCCTACATTTTTTAAATGTTGGAAAGCAGTTGCTGCAGGACAACTATGTCTCTGTGAAATCATACACCAGCTTTCAGACCACTCATTTCACAGAAGAAAACTTTCTGCCGTCATCTTTTAAGTTTTCTTGTTTCTAAGAAGCACTTCAACGGAGGTAGCTTTCTAATCCAGTGTAAGAGAGCAAAATCCACTCAAAAAATGGCAATATTTTCTACAAGCTTTTTAGTTTACTCATCTGAGATTTAGATAGGTAAGAAAAAAAAAAAATTTACATTTTCTTCTCTGTTATAAGGATTTGGAGACAGGCTTTTAAAAACGTCTGGAAACTGCTTCCTTTCGAGGCAACTTGCAGTTGAGAAATAATACGGACATCATTAGAAAAATATTCATGGAGGATGCCAGATTGTTGTCTGGCCCAGTAAGTTCTAAACAGATATGGGTGAAGTGTAAAGGTTATTTCATACTAGACCTCAGCCAAAGAACCCTCAAAATAAATTGAATCTTATTCCTGCAAGGAAAGGACTCATGAAAGAGCATTTAAGTTTATTATTTTCTTCTGAAATAAAGATTCAGCAAAGAGAACAGGCTATATATAATATGACCTAAGAGTCTTGGTCTTAGCATAAAGACAAAATAAACTGCTGTAGCACAGACCTTAAAATTATAAATGTGTTTTATAAATAGGTGAAATACGTAGTTATTAAAAGACACAAATTAATTCGGAGTAGTTTTCTTCATCTCTAAGGGTGGTAATTTGATCTAATGGGAATTTAATAAGTCCTATTAAACACATTACTGGTTTGATGTTTTGCTCATAGTAAATTAGAATTACTGTGATTATAAGTAACTTATCTAAAAGGAAAAGAAATCTTGAATTCCACTGAAAACCTCTCTTGGCTGACAAAGAACAGGTAGGAAGAAGTCTTTTTGTTTTCAAATGAGTTTCAATCAATTTTAGTTTTCATGCTCTATACATAAGTAAACACAGTTAATTAAGTCAACTTGCCTCACTGTCTGTCATACTGCAGCTGTAAAGCTAGATTGCTGCATTTAGTCATAGCCCAGAGCTAGGGCCAGCACAGTGCATCACTGCTTCGGGAGGCAATTTAGACAATTTTTGGGAGGCATCTGCACAAGACAGCATGCTCTATCTCTTGAAAGCGGGAAAAACAGTCTATAGTTGGGCCCTGTCAAGTCCAATACACTTTTGATTCCCTTCCTCTTTACCCTCCATTTTTTATGCTAATAAAAAAGACCTGTGTAAGAGCCTTAAATCATGCTGCTCTCAGCGGGTGGCAACCAGCTGAGAGCAGAGGAACTGCTGCTGCCCACCTGGCTACCTTGTTTGAAAAAGCTGCAGTCTGCCCTCTTGATAAGCAAGAGTTCATTCTGAACAACATGCATAAAGGTATACAGGACACCTGCATAAATAAAAGTTGTCTGTATGGTAATGAACTGATGTTTAGATTTCACCTGCAGACATCATATTTTTTTCCTTTAAATATCTAATCTGTAACTTTATAAAAATTAGAAGTTCATACAGGTTAGCACAGATGATACTTAGACCTTAATTTACTGCTCTGTGTAGCAAGTCAGCAGCCTGGATGATGTTCCCATGATCTTTCTCGTTATCACTGTAATACACAAACACAGTAGACTAAGGTATTTGCAGAATCGCAGCCTTTGATTCAAAATTTTTTTGCATCCTTTAGATTTTTCAATGTAAACAGTTCAACTGTTGCTTCTTTAGTGTCTTGATTGTAAGTGAAATCTGAAGGAAGAGGCATCTCATTAATGTATTATTAATTTATTTCCTCTGGGCAAAAATTTTTCACAGCATTTGAGCATTTTGGTGTTGTTTTATTTTTGCAAAAATACAATCACACAAAATAGACATAGAAGTATGCAGTTGAGAAATTGGTATGATGCTGTTATTATCCAAGTGGTCTTTTTTTTCATTTGGGGGAGCATTTTTTGAAGAACTGTATGCATTTCTCCTCTGGAGACTGACAACAGGGAGTCTAAACCATGGAAAACACCAATACATGAAGTGCTAGTGCTGGAAGGCTGTGAGTCTGAAGGCAACTTTTGAAGTCTTAGTTGCTACTTCTATTTATATAGAGATACATAGTCCAGTTTAAAATTTCATATACCAAATATAATGTACGTGTATTTCCAAGCAACATTTAACATGAAAGAGTAAGGCAGTGGACAGCATGCTTGTAAGTTTTTTTGACTATAAGGCCATACTATAAGGCTACCTCAAATTGTTCTGTAGCTGTTTTGAGCTGTATAGTCTGGACTAATTCTGTTGATGCTACATCTGTAAAGGTATAATTCACCTCAGGTGATGTTAATGGCTTAAGAAATGGGTTAGAGATTTTTGGCAGCTGAAATTAATAAAACTACAGATAGAAGTAAAGAAAAATAAGGTATCAAATTCTTTTATTTAATGAATCATATCTGCTTTAACAGAACAGGTTAACTAATCAACAAGCCACTTTCACTTAAGGAACAAACACTGTGAAAGGCCATTTAAAGAATTCTAATTAGAACTCAAAAGATGCAAAGAGGAAGTGTCTCAGTGATACCAATCAGAATCCAGAACACCAAACATGTGCTATTATGTACTACTATTTCTTTTTCCTTTTTTTTTTTTTTTTTTTTCTAATGTTGTATTATTCCTCTGTAGGGAGCATTTAGTGAACAATCTAAAATAAGATCTATGATATGCATAACTTCATAGGATAGCAGTGCTGGGTTAATGTATTCTGGACACATAAAATTCAGTTCTATCTTGATATCAGGGTACTGATGACAATGAAGATAAGATTTTTTGAGTGTAGATACTACTATCAGGATTTAAAAAGATTGAAACAGAGAAGACTCAGGAAGAGGATATTCACCTCATTAGCAGCTCCTTTTAGGCTTAAAAGTATGAACTAAAAATGTATAACTTGTATGGAATTTCTGGGTATGCTTGTAGTGTGAGCATTTGTTGTGCATCTGCATAGGAGGATTCTTAGGGCTCGAGCTTCTCTAAAACAGCTTATTCTCTTAAAATACTTACCTAAAGCTATTTTATGGGTGATGAATGACAGCATGACAAACTAATACACAGATGTAAAAAGAAATGTTTATCATGTGCTGGAAAAATAATAGTTGAAATTGACAGTCACCGAGAACTCTCATTTACAACATAACAGGATTTGAGGGCACCCTGCAAAGGAGGATAGTTTTAGATATCCCCGTTATTTGCTGATGGACGTCACGCTTGCTCCAGCTGTCAGGAACACAGCTGTTCTGTTTCCCTTTGAGTGATCAGTGCTACTGATGCCCTCCAGCTAGCATGCTCTTTGATAAGGTCCAATGGAGAGCCGTGAAAGAGCTGAACACTGGCCTTCTAACAGCAAAATACAAAAACCAAATTTCACAACAAATTGCATTTTCAGTGCTGCTTGATGTCACCTAATTAGAATGGGCAGAATTTGTTCTAGTACAGTGGCTTGGAAGAAATCACAATGGAACAGATTTTTTTGTTAACGATTGATAAAGGACTTTCAGGAAAAGGTTGCTGTCTATTGAAGAAGATGGTGTCATGTTGAGTAACTTATTAAAGCCACCTTAAATAAAAGAATTAGACACAAAGGACCATATTTTGTAACTTAATTTTGAAATACGTGGATCTGATTACATCAGTAGTAAGGAAAATATTGATAACAAATCATTGAAATTATCCCTTTAGTTATATGGACTTTTTTTCCTACTGCTTCAGAAATGTAGGCTCAGTTATTTGAGCGAGAAACTGCAGGCCATTTAGTTGCCATCTGGGGTTAAAACGCAGTCATGTAGACGTAAGTATATGATGCTCAGAGCAATTTTTGAAGTTCTAATTAGGTGGAGGTCACGGAGAAATCTTGATGTCAGAGACGCAGTTATCTGAGTTTGTAGTGGATATTTAGGAACTATGCAAACAAGTAAGACAGTGGCAAAAGCATGGAAGAAGCTATGTATGTCATATATGAAAACAGTGTAGGGTGCTTACTGTGAAAGTAGACACAATCTGGGGAAGGAAACAAAGGTTGTCCTAATAGTCCACCTGAATATATCCTATAAACATGAGGGTTAATATTTCTTCAAATGCCTTTTCCCAATGCTTAAGTTTTGCAATGTCATGTGGGCCCAAAAGTCACATTTCATGAACCGATGTCAGCCCATTCATTTGCAAGCAGCATATCTGTGTGACAATCTCTGGCTGAAAATGTGATGCACTGAAATCTCTGGAAGTATTTCTAATTCACACTTGTGTCAAGGAATTCAGAATCTTACTCTCTCTGTAGTAAGAAATGTTTTCAATATTTGTCATATATATTTTTCAATAGTAAAATGGATGAGCTTGGAAATCATCCATAAGACAGAAAAAAAATAATTTTCTCACTCCTAAGTATCCCAAGTTATCTGCAGGAAAATTCCTTACCTTAAAGTGAGCTCTCTAACCACAATAAGTTACACCTTACCTCAGAGAGCATCCTTCCTTCTCTTTATTGCTTTATTTTTTTTAATGTATTTTAAAAATGATCACTGTTGATTTACAAATCTGATTACTCCTACATTGATTGAGTGTATTTTTTCTTCTAAAAGATTCTCATTTAACACTCATTTAACCACCTAAATAAAAACATGAAAAAATGATTTAAGTCAGTCTTTTTATCTGTCAATTAGAAAAATGTCTTTAGAGGTTTCAAACACCCTTTTCAGATAAGGGCAACATCCATTTGATAAAAGGGTGTTTGGGGCTTTCAGAAGTTTGGTGGGGTTTTTTTGGTGTCTTTTTATTTTAATACTATTTCAGTTCATGGGATATAATAATCATCCTGTGATTTTGTGATTACGAACTTGGACTTCGTTTTCAAAAATTCTAGATTTAACTTCGCTTCTAACTATAATATTGAAGACTTCTGTGTTTTTTTTTAATGTCAGACCTGGAAACTGCTGTCCACAGAAATTAATGGTTGATATTTAGATGCAAAAAAGAGCCAAAAGTGGAGCACTGCAGATACTTTGTGAAAAAGTCTGGTTCAAGAATGAACCTGAGGTTCAGGAACTGAGAAACAATGGCACAGTCTAAAAACCTTTTTTTTTTTTTTTTGTATTTTTTTTTTTAAATTTTATTTTATTTTTTAAGACTACAGTATCACCCACATACACAACTGCTAAGTGCTATGAGGAGAGGAGCCCAGGAAAAAGCAGCAATGTAGAATACAGAACAAGTGTAAACGGAAGAAAAAAGCCAAGGAAACAGAACAGTAAGGTAAATAATGAGGTTTATTTTCCAGAAGGGAATATAGTGCTTTCTTTTTGATATTTTCTGCAGTTAGGCCTTAAGAAATCCCCGCCCCAGTGTATGAAGGCATGTTATCTCTGGCCTCTAATGCAATTTTCTCAAACAAGGTGCAATTGCGGATAACGGAATCATATATGATAGCATAGTCTCTAATACACCCTCCTCCCTGTCAATGCCTCCACATTCTTTCTTCTTCCACAGACCCAGCTTTATGAAATGCATGGTGCTGGACTGGTAAGACAGTAATGTATAATGAGTGGTGAGAGAAGCTGCTGCAAGCTACCAGCAAGTGCCAGCAGTGCCAGAGCTGCCTCTTCGGGAAGTCAGTCATGCAGAGATCATGACAATCTCTGCACAGTTTTGCAGTGTGCACCTTAGTAGTTCTGAATCTATCCAATAAGTCAATGCATGAAAGCAGGACAAGACACTGAGTGCTAAGTTAGTACAGTGTGAAGTATGATCAATAAAATCTCTAGCAATATAGCAAACTATTGAGCCAAAGTGACTTTGTGTGGGAAGCTGGGAACACAGAAGTGATAAATGCGGAAAGCACCTCATTGCGCACCTTGCTCAGGACAGTTGCCTGCAATTGATCTTATCCCACTGACTCTTCAACAATTTTTAATTTTCTTTTTCAGCAATTTATAAGACATTTAGTCACATTAATACTAGCTAGTTGTTTTTCCATGTTTGTAAATCACTTTGTAGTCATTAATATGATTAATATAAGAAATAATATTTCTTATTAGACTAACTTTTTATTTCTATAGCTTTAACAGTTCCAACAAGGCAGACAAAGATTTCGTGTTTGTTTTGTTTTGTTTTGTTTTTAAATCTTGGAATTCACATAGCAGAAGCTTTACTTTGCATTCTAGAAAAGAAAGCTGCAGATAACCTTCTAGGCCTGAGTCTTCCACTACTCTATGGAAATCATAGGCTCACAGAATTCTCCTCTCCTCTCCTCTCCTCTCCTCTCCTCTCCTCTCCTC
>JANRGW010027322.1:0-16196 GCA_024733675.1 Psilopsiagon aymara | reverse complement strand
TCCTCTCCTCTCCTCTCCTCTCCTCTCCTCTCCTCTCGCCTCGCCTCGCCTCGCCTCACCTCACCTCGTCTCCCCACCCCGCCTCGCCTCGTGTCTCCTCTCCTTTCCTTTTCTCTAAAACAATAACATCTCCTCTGACTGATCCTTCTCTTCTTAGAGGTTAATAAATCCCAGAGGACTTGCTCTATGATCTCCCTGTGGATTGATGTGAGGCTGACTTACAGTTTCCTAGATCTTCCCTCCTATTTTTTATTTTTTTTTAAGATGTGCGTTTTTCTATTACCTACTTCAACATGTTAAGGGCACTATTTCCATTAAGAATTGCAGACACAGATTTTGAGATTATGCAGATCTATTACTTAATTGCAATCTGTCCTCCCAGTCTAGACACGGTTCCCTCATTACAGGATTAAAGTTCTCCTTTTCCTAACTGCTATGAAAAACATATAACTGCATTAGATCTCAAAACATTCTTTGCAGATTGTACATAACTGTACTACATAACAGGAGTTTCTGCGTAGCCATGAAGTCTCATAATTTTCTGAATAAGCTCTTATATTTTGTCTTGTATGAGAATGCTGTAAAGCCTCTGTACTATTTCAGAATTAATTTATATAGGGACTTCTTTTTTCCCTTGTGGAAGAAGGTTGGATGAACTGGCACAGCATGAGAAGAGTTTCTAAAAGCACAGCTGTGATTACAGAGTTGCTGCAATCAGGCCACAGGGCAAGAGGTAATGTTTCATGTCAGTAACAAGGTCATATCAGACAAGGTAATGTTTCATATCAGTAACATTCAGTCAAGGAGAGGGTCATTTGAATGTGGCAAATCACTGGCGACATGGAGGATCATATCTCGTGTGTACTTAGTACACTGCATTTGGTGAGCACTGGGAGCATCTGACTAAGAACCTTAATGAGTCCTTAGAGCACTGAGATTTCAGGAAGAGATCTAGGTGTATTCTCTCATATGAGGCACATATCTCTCTGTAGAAATTCTACCTGTACTGAAATCTACCTACACACCTATTTATCTACCTACCTACCTACCTTTATATGTTTGGTGGGTCATCTGTCTGATTTTTCCATTTTCTGACAGGTGACGTGAAACAAAATAAAGGTCATGCCACAGATTGTTAAGTTCAATAAATGCATGGCTTATCTAATTTAAGACCTATGTATAGACAGAATGTCCCAAGTAATAATTAAGCTATACAGTTGAATGGAAGGTATTGGATAATACCATGCACTCATATCCTTAGGGAGGTATGTAATACAAGACAAAATGTCTAGTATTTCAAAGTGCAAATGCTTCATGATAAACATTCCCCACAGAGATGCCTTATTGCTATTACAAAGAGTCTTTATTATAAGAAGTTCTTTTGTACAAGAAGATGGATTTGACACTTTAGCATGTTAAACAGCAATTTCATCAGAGCTGTATGGTTCACAAAAGATTAATGTATCCCTTCAGAATATTCATGAATCAATAAGAATGTTCCCTAAGTCCAAGCAATATTACTGCTGTCAACTAAGCAAGGTGCTCTACATTCTGATGAACCAGAACTTACGCTTCAGGAATTATTTTTTTGCAGCTGCTTTTTTGTTTTATTTCGTTTTGTTTTGTTCAGTTTTGTTTTGTTTTGTTTGAAGGGAAGGGAGGAGTGCTGTTCCATGTTTCATTCATACTATGCTGTATCAGATACCATGTGTTGTGTTGCTCTTCAAAGGATGCAATCCTACAGAAACAAAGTCAGAAATATTTGCTTCTACCGGAAAGAAGATCAGAATAAAAAATAGATGCCAGCTTCTACAGGAGATCACTGGTAATGCTAATCATATGTGCATTGTTAGTTATAGTGATGTACTGAGAAAAGGAGCGTTATAAACTCTGTATCTCTGATGTAGAGTTAGGCTGATTAGTTTTGTAAATTACTTATTAATTGTTTCTCTACTTTTGTTCTCTAGAAGTCCAGTTTCCTAAAAATTGGCTTTATGCCTGCATGGCTGAAAGTAATGTATCATATTAACATTAGCATGTTAATACAACGAAAACTAATTAGAAATACAGCAAATTCATGCTAATCCAGATAGCAGTATCTCATTAACAGGGCAGGATATTTCTGTTGTTTGTTGTCCTGCATTCATTTCAGTTGGCAATTTTTTATACATGTACTTCACTCAGCTATCCCTTCAGAAATTTATTCTAGTCTAGGTGGAAGCACTGTGATTTATTCCACCTCTCCCCTGACCACATGAGGAATGAAAACAAGAGCTATGCATCAAAGGGTCTCCTCTTATTCTCAGGGTGAATCATGATTGCTTAACAATGTGATGAAATTTTCTACTGAACTTTATTCTTTCAGCAATATTTCTGTAGTTACACTGCAGAGCTCTTGGTCTGTAAAAGCGAAAATTTGCAAGTTCAGAAGAGATCATTATATTAAGGGTTAGCGATCTCGATTATAGAGCTACTTAATGTTGAACATCCTCTGCGGCTGTATTATTCCTTTCATATTGGTATTACATGAAGGAGCACTAAGGGCTAAAGGTATGCTAAAGTGTTCCAGCAATTTAATCATACCAGCGGTACTGTACTAGAAGTTTTGTTTGCCAGCAACCAAGGCAACTCAAACGAACTATGGGAAAAGGCAGGATACAATCAAGGGGAAAGAAGGCTTGCCTTCATTGCTACACCTCTGGTATCTGCAGAACAGTATAAATTATGTGGGAAAAGAGAGAGCAGATTGTAGTAGGTGAGTTTTCTGGGTAGGCATTTAAATTCCATATGAATTTCAAAATACTATGGAACAGCAACATAAAGTTCCGGGGAAGGGATTCCAGATAAATGAGTGCTAATTGCAGCAATATTCTAGCAGATATTCTACACAGTTAACTATGACATTGCCAAGGAACAATGTGAAAGGCAGTTGTTGTCTGGTACCACCTGCAAAAATGCTCATCTTACCAAATCCATGTTCTGCTATTACAGAAGAGTTAGAGATTTACAGAAAATAAAACTGAAAACACTGAAATGTCTCTCCTTTCTGAATCCTCCCTGAAGTGGTTACCCCCTGCTCATGTAAGTGGAGGGGACAATCTGTGTATAAGTGTCTTGATTTGCTATTGCTGAACTGCTAAAAGGGAAAGATAAGCTGAGCAGGAGGTGGAGCTGCTCTGAAGGCTTTCATCTGGTTTCCAGGGAAACCCATTTTCCAGTTATTTGCATGTTCAGCACATCTGGTTCATTTGGACTTAGGTTTTTGAAAGTGATGACAGTGTCATGGGAAAACTGAATGGAAAAATAATTTAGGGAATTAATGGGATGGAAGGAACATAGAATTCTTTGAAAAATACAGCTGTTTTCCCTCTCCTCTTTCTCCCTCTCCTTTTTGAAATAGAAATTTTTGGATAATATTTGCTCTGCATCTTGCAAAGCCTCAGGACAGTCAAGGAAGTCCAGCCCCTTAAATGAAGTAATAAATTTAAAAACTATGTTACTAACACAAATACTGATCATTGACTCAAATGTCTACTATAAGAATGGAAATACAGGCTGAAGAGAAACGGAAATTTGAACAATATAAGGATATACTTCTTTATATGTTGACAGAAAATATTATTCTCAAAATAGAAACCATCTTATTTTCAGGAGAGCAGCTGCAGTAAAAGATTGCTGGTATTCTAGATATAAACATCTGAAAAAAACACGACCATTTCCTAGTCAAACGGTCTCATGTAAGGACTGAACGGTTAAGCAAGGTTTGTATTACATAAGTGTATTGAGTTTGTGTAACTAGGTTTTAGTAGTGGGGGAACTACCAGGGTGGCTTCTGTGAGAAGCTGTTAGAAGTTTCTCAAGTGTCCCACAGAGCAAATGCCATCTGACTCCAAGACGGACCCACCACTGGCCAAGACTAAGCCCATTAATGATGGTGAGGGCACCTCTGAGATATTAAGAAAGGGAGAAAAATCCTGTGCACTGCAGCCAGAGAGAGTAGTGAGAATATGTGAGAGCAGCAGCCCTGCAGACACCGAGGTCAGTGAAGAAGGAGAGAGGGAGATGCTCTAAGTGTTGGAGCAGACATTCTCCTGTAGCCCATGCTGAAGACCATGCTGAGGCAGACTGTGTCCCTGCAGCCCATGAGGATTCACATTGTGACAGATATCCACCTGCAGACTGGGGATGACCCAGCACGAGAGCAAGGGATGTCCGAAGAAGGCTGTGACCCACTCTGGAGTAGTTTGTGAAGAACTGCAGCCCATGGGTAGGACTCAAAATGGAGAAGTTTGTGAAGGGCTGTCTCCTGTAAGAGGGATCCCTTGATGGAGCAGGGAAAGAGTGTGAGGAGTCTTCCTCTGAGAAGGAAGGAGCAGCAGAGACAACGTGTAATGAACTGATCACAAGCCCCATTCTCCCTCCTGTGCCACTGTGGGGGAGTAAAAACAGAATTTTGGAGTAAAGTTAAGCCTGTTAAGAAGGGAGGGGTGGGGGGAAAGTGTTTAAGGGTTTTTTTCTCATTATCCTACTTTGATTTGATTAGTAATAAATTGAATTAATTTTCTCAAGTTGAGTCAGTCTCTTATCTTTGTGGTGGTAAGTGGTGAATGATCTCTCCCTGTCTTTAACTTAACCCATGCACCTTTCTTTAGATTTTCTTTCCCATGTATGGCTGAGGAAGAGAGAGTTAGTGCAGCTTTGTTGGGCATCTGGCATCCAGCTCAGGTCAACCCATCACAGAAAATTTTGAAATACCTAGTCTTTTTATCTTACATGGTAACTGATTTCTCTTGACCCAAATCCTGCTGAAGTCAATTGGAATTTTCTATTGTACTGCAACAGCTTTTTGGCTCTGGTGTTTCATGACCTTATTTCACAACTTAGTATTGAATGCTTTCTGCAGTTCTGTTGCTGTCTTTGCAGAGCACTGCACAAGGCAAGAGATGCAAAAGAGAATTTGAGATTGTTATTTTTCCTGTTATAGAAAACGATAAAATAGTTAATGACAAAAGGACAGTTGCTAAAACCAATATTATTTAAAAAAAACCAACAAAAAACAAACAAAAAAAAAAAGTCAAAAAGCCTATGGCTATATAGACACCACAGTGGTTTCTGTAATTTACATATTTAAAACCTTCCTATTGATGATGCATGTTTAGTCCCTGTTTTTGAAAATCTTGACCTGAATGAAGGTGACTATTTCTGAATGTTGTTTCTGTAGCATGACATAGATAACACAGATCTGAAACATACAGGTAGGATACTGTCATGTGTACGAATACCCTGCTAGAAAGTTGAAATCTTTAACATTAAGATTCCAGATATTACCTGCCTTCTACTCAAAAGGTGATTCAGAGAAAAGAGGAGAAAGAAGTTCCTATTCTAAAACATATGTAATCTGTACCAGATTCAGCAGCCACAAGGATAGAGGCTGGTGACATATATATATTACAACTGTATAAAACTACATCAATATGCCCATATCTGTGTTTCTTTTAATTTTTTCTTTAATTGGGAAACAATCATCCTTTAAGCAACAGTCATAAAAAATGAAGGATCTCAAAAAGTATTACACATAATTATATCATGATCATAGTATTTTTTTTTTTTACCTTCAGACACCATATTAGGTCACAGCAATATGCATTAGTGATGTTGATCAAAGTGATGCAATGAAGCAAAAATGAAACTTACATCTTTTTTAAGCTTATACACTTCTAAATTATACTTTATTTTGTGGGGTTTTTTTACATTTATTTTATAAACCTGCTGTCATTCCTTGTTGCACCCCATCCTTAATTTTTAGTTTAGTGATTTTGCTGGTTTTTGTGACTTACAAGACATTTATAAGCATGAACTATGCAAGAAAATGTCGTAGAAAGTTATCGAGAGGGATTATTCTATGCAGTATTCTATCCCAAATTTAAAATGTTTGAAAATGATTAAAAAATTTTCTAAGAAGAACATTTGTTTATGGAATGAAGCCATGTTTTACTATGTCAAAATAAAAATATTAATGTAGTACTTCTTCCTAAAATTAACACAATATTTGGCTCTGTGAAAGGCTTGTTATTCCTTGCACTCCAGCTTTTTTCAATACAGTAGTATAACTATCAATCAGTGCATATTGTACTTTCAGTTATAATCTGGTAATTACTCAAGAGGCTTAGTACTTCACCAATCTTACACAAACTTCAGTCAGTCTTCCTATTGCTTGAAATTAAAGTTACTTTGGACTCTTTCAATGGTCTTTTTTTCTTCCTTTTTTTTTTTTTTTTTCCCAGCAGGACCTAGGCTCTTTCAGTAGAAATGCAGTGGTAGATGTATGTTACTAAACCATGATCATCACAATGCTGTTAAAATAATGCTTAAGGTGATAGCAAAGTGTTATTCAATACATGAGAAGAAGGCCATCTTGAGAATCAGTAGCACTACTTGAAAACTTTGTAAAAGGAGTACTCAAGAATATTGATATTATGGAAAAGAAGTTCAGGAAGCTCTTCTTACCAGTCTTCTGTAACCTTTGGAATGACTTCTATTATTGCCCCACTTTCCCCCACTATGAGGTAAAATTATAGATGTATTAGACCAAAGTCAGGAATTGTATGCTGGGATAGATGACATTAAGAAACTAGAAGGAACTCAAACATGAAATTGTCCAGTTCCTGCCTAAGGTGTACAGCCCACAGATGGCAAAAACCATATTGTCAGAAGATGCTAGATAGACTAATTCACTTGCATCTGCCTAAACTGCTCTAGAGAGCATCCTGGGAATGAGAGACAAATGATTCTGACTTCATGCCTTGGTTTTTTTGCTGCCAGCCAAATGGTTTAAAGAAACTGAATTGTTGCAAGATTGGAGAAATTTGCAGAGCAGGCAATTTAGTATTCACTGCTCAGAATGGAGAAGATCTGCATGTGGCATTCTGGGGGATGTCAGAGTTTGTAGTGGGAGCAGTTTTGCTCAGTATCTTTCATTGATCTGTAAATTTTTGGAGGTCATGAGAACTGAGTTCCTTTGGGTAGCCAAATGCCGTATTGCTCATGAGAAAGTCCTCAACGACTTTTCAACATTGAGTAGAGAAAGTCCTCAAGGACCTTTCAACATAGAGTGAGAAACCAAAAAGCTGATAAACTTCAATGTAGATTCATGTGAAGTTTCTAGGGAAAAAAATAATCAGAATTTTACTTACAGGATACTGAGTTTGGAATGGCAATTGTGACTCAGTCAGGATCTCTTGGAATTATCATTGATAGCTCTCTGAAATAAAAAATTTACTGCATAGCAGCATCCTCAAAAGCCAAGAAAATGATCATCACAAGCAGAAGGTGTAGCATGAAAAGGATAGACAGTGCCAATTTGATATTATTTAAAATCTTGGTATGCTCTTTTTTGTCAATACTTTATGCAGCTATCTTCTCTGCATCTCCATGAAGGTAAAGTGGAGTTAAAAAAGGTATAAAACATGAAAATGAGAGAGAGAACAGAGCTTAATGAGGAAAGACTAAAAGGCTACAACTCTTCCATTGAAGAGATGAAGGCCAGGCAAATATCTGGATATGACTGAGCCAAGAGGGTGAAGCTTAAGGTAAAGATGGCACTACATTTACTAAATACTAGAATTAGGGGGGCAGGAGGAAGGGATATCAGTTTGAAAGAGGAAGAGATAAATTTTAAACAGATTATTTACTTTTTTATAAAACCAGTAATGAAGTTCAGGAATTTGTTCCCACAGAAAGTTATTGGCGTAAATAACATCAGTAGGACCACTAAGGGATGAGATAAATTTAAGACAAATTGGTAAGTGGATACTGAAGAGAATAGGCTGGGACATGTCCTCTAATGTCACTAATCTTGTAAGTGTAGATGCTGAGGAAGTTTGTGAGGAATGCATCCCAGGATGAGACATATCCCTAGTTCCTGAGAGAACCAGCAGATAAAGCTGCTAGGCTGCTCTCCACCATATTTAAAAGGTGATGGCAGTTAGGTGAAGTCCCTAATGACTGGGAAAAGGAAAAAATCACATACGTTTTTAAAAAGGGTAAAAAGTAGGACCCTGGAAATTACTGACCAGTCAGCCTCACCTCCATGTCCAGTATGATCATGGAGGAGATCTTCTTGGAAGACATGCCAAAACAGAGAAAATTGAGGGATGAGTAGAGACAGACAATATGGCTTCACAAAGGGCAAATCAAGTCTGACAAATCAGATGGCCCTCTACAATGCAGTGACAGCATTAACGGTCAAGGGAAGAGCAACTGTTGCCATCTATTTAGACTTCTGTAAGGCCTATGACACAGTCCCCCACAACATTCCAGAAACTACACTGGAGATATATGGATTTGACAAATTAACTGTTATACGAATAAGGACCTGCTTGGAATGATATGTCAGAAGAGTTGTATTCAATGCCTCAATGTCCAAGATTTCAATCATAAATGAGTGCTGTCCCTTAAGGCTCTATACAAGGACCATGGCTGACTTCATAAATGACATAGTGGGACTGAGTGCAATTTTGAGGACGACACCAAGCTAGGGTGGACTTAATTTGCTAGAGGGAAGGGATGCCATCTAGAAGGACCTTGACAAGCTTGATAGTGGGCCCATCAAAACTTTACAAACTTTGACATGCAAAGTGCTGCACCTAGTTCAGAGTGGGTCCAGAGGAGGGCCACAAAAGTGGTCGGAGGGCCACAGAAGTGGTCAGAGGGCTGGAGCACTGTTCCTAAGAAGGGAGGCTGTTACAGCACGGATTGTTCAGCTTGGAGAAGAGAAGGCTCTGGGGAAACTTTAAAGTGTTAAAGTGGCCTTTCAACATATAAAGGGGGCTTTTCAGAAAGAATTTTACCGAAATCTGTAGTTATAGCACAAGGGGCAACAGCTTTAAACTAAAAGAGGATAGATTTAGATTAGATCTTAGGAAGAAATTCTTTACTGTGAGGGTGCTCAGGCACTGGCACAGGTTATCCAGAGGAACTGAGGAAGCCTCATCCCTGGGGAAGTGTTCAAGCCCAGGTTGTACGGGGCTTTGAGCAGCCTGGTCTAGTGGACGGTGTCCCTGTCTATGACTGGAACTAGGTGATCTTTCAGGTCCCTTCCAACCCAACCATTCTATGATCCTATGAATCCTTGGTTCTATGATTCTATAATTCTATGAATGGGTAGAAGCACCTTCTATTGTCATTATAAGTGAAAAAGTATTGTGCTGGTCAGAGTATAGCTCTCTTTGCGTTGAGCACTTCTGATGTTCTTATGCAAACTGCAAATTAATAACAGACTGAGATAAAAAGCATGGCCAATAACAGACATTTTTTGTGGTTTAGTGGACGAATCACATAGTAATGAAGAGAAAAATATAGGGAGAATTGGTATGAGAAGCAGAGAAGCAGTCTGATCTTCTAACACATAATTTCATCCTTTCATATTTTTTGAAACTAAAAAAAGTGAAGGAAACATGAAATATTTTAGCATACAGTATAAATTATTTAATTTTCTATAAGCCTAATTAAAATCTTTAACACTTCTCTCAATTTGCATCAACTACAAAAGAAAAAGAAATTATATTTTTGAGAGTGTTATTTTTATTAATTTCCTTAATAGAACAGCCCCTTTTAATTTTGTATTTCTTTAATAATTTCCTGTGGAAAACTTATGAACACTTTCTATAGGAAGAGCAACATTTTTGGGGATGCTCTTCTGCGTAGCAAAGTTTTTCTGACTGATTTAGCATACTTTCACAAAATCTCTCTAGAATAAAAGTTGTCTTAAAAAAAGAAAGCAAACTGGCCTGAGTAAAAATAGAATTAGACTACTAATTTGTATTATGAAAGCTATGAAATAAAGATAAAATAACATCTGTAATAAATTTCTAAAGAGCTTTAGCTTCACTCATCTTTTAGAATCATTATTTTTATATAGTGCTATACATGTGATATTGAATAAAACATTAGGCTCAAATGAGACATTGACAGAACGCAATTTGATGCTGAAATAGCCTAAAAAGAATGTGCAAAATTCCAGAATTTTCAATAAGATGAGGATAAATTAGCAATGCAAACACAAAACATAGGGCTTGTGATTTGGCTTACGCTTGCAAAGGTTGGAGGGGTTTTAAATCCTTTTTATAAAGGATTTTATATAGAAGTCACTTTGAATTTCATTTTCCAAATAATAACAAATTTAAGAATATTCCCCAATACTTCAGATAGGCAAAGTATCTTGAATGTGAAATAAGACATTTTAGGATCAAAAACAAAAAGGTAAATGTAAGTGCAGGGTTCCATATATATATAAATGGTAGCTAAATGCACTTTTGTTGAAAATAAAAAAGTTGCATAACATTTCTGCACGTACCACTGAAATACGGAGCTCTGAAGTAAGCAACTGATTTAATCCATAGTGTTTTACTATTATAATCAACTATTTACATATAATTTTGATGTCAAGATTTTAAGCATTTTTAATGTGTATGTTGATGAATGTGATGTATATTTTTGAATGTGATATTGATGCAGGATCAGGTTAAAGTTTGGAGATCTTTCTTTTAGTGAAAACCAAGGCAAAAATCTCTCATATAAAGCCCATTTACCCAACTTTAAGCTGGGTAATAATGTAGGGTTACATAACATACTATTTTTTTTTGTGGAAATTGCATGTCAACTATAAAACTCAGAGAAACAAAAAAAAGTGCTTGGAATTCAAATAAATCTCATTTCAGTGCATAATGTTGCAGCCCATGCATATGGGTTGCTGGTTTAAGCTGCCATGGTTGCTCACTTTTTTTCCTTTAAAGTTTGTGTTCTAAGATCAGAGTTTAGAAGACAGGATACAGATGAGTATTGAGAATAGTATCATATAATTATCAGTGAAGTGGAAAAAAAAATATGTTCATCATGTAATGATTTCTTTTTTCAAATTTATTCTTAAAAAAACCCAAAGCTAACTGCAACTGAGCATTTCACAATAAGTGACCTACCTTCTAAAGAATTTCTCAAGTTTGTCATGGGCTCAGCAGTAGCAGTCATTTTTCTCCTTCTTGGTAGCTGGTGCGGTGCAGTGCTGTGCTTTTGACTTTTGGCCTGGGAACAGTGCTGATAACACCATGTTTTTAGTTATGGCTTAGTGATGTTTGGTCTGGCCAAGGACTTTCTGAGCCTCATGCTCTGCCAGGGAGGAGGGGAAGCCGGGAGGAAGCAGAGAAAGGACACCTGACCCCAACTGACCAAAGAGGTATTCATACCACAGCACGTCATGCCCAGGATGCAGAAGCGGAGAGCAGAGACCTGAAAGGGTGGTGGAGGTGCATGGCTTGGTCGGGCTGGATATACGTGGTGAGCTGTTGTATTCTCTTCCTCTTGTCATTATTATTATTGGTGGTAGCAGTAGTGTTTGTATTATAACTTAGTTACTAAAGTGTTCTTATCTCAACCTGTGGGAGTTGCATTTCTTTAGATTCTTCATGTAGCAAACTGTGTGGCTGATTTATGACCTAAACCACAACAAGTTTCAGTATTTTATTACATATAACAGAAATACCAGTGATTTATTATTTTTTTTTTAATAGAAACTAAATAAAATATCACCTCCACTGTACACATGTTTGGGCTTTGTTTGTTTGTGGTTTGTTGTGTTTTTTTTTTTTTTTTTTTTTTTTCCCTTCTGTTAAAAGGCCTAATTTAGCAAATGTTTTTCTAGGGCAGAACAGAAAAGAGATTTGAAGGTTTTTGCCAGTTTCCAGCTAGCCTGACACTTCCTTGCTTTCCACTGCCATTCCATTTTTAGAATATCATAATCTCTGAACATGAAGCACTAAGTCATTACATGTCCCGCAATACCAATAAACTGAATATCAAAGACACCTCATTTACATATAAAGCGTGTATTAAAAGAAACTGCAGTAAAGAAACAAAATCTACTACTTCCATGACACCAGAACTTTTCTTTACTTTGTAATTTTTAAGTTTTTTCATCCAAATAAAAGGTCTAAAGGAACAGGGAGTGCAGAAAAATTTGAACTACTATTTGTCATCCATTTGTGATGCAGGAATACTTCCTCTGACATGGTAAGTTTCATACCCCCTGTGTTTCTGTGACTAGTAGTTTTCAGTTTCAGCCAGAGCACTCTAAAGCAAACTGCTGTCTCTTGATGTTGCTACAATATTAAGGTTAAATCCATTATAAGTGTTGTAGATAATAATTTGTCATATATATATTTGTTCCCATCTTTCTTCTCCCCCACCAAGAGGGGAATACAGAAGCTATATTTTTAATGCTCTGAATCCACAGGCTCGTGCTTCCACCCACCCTGGTGAAGATTACTATTTCATAGGTGAGTTACTTGTGCCAAGCATTTAACCATTATTCTTTTGCAACTGGTGTCTATCACAGAGAATTTTATAGTTAATTTCTTAATCCTTACTGTTTTCCTAATTACCGACTATGTATGTGCATTAAATTGCATTTAAAAATGTTTTGTGCTCCCTTCTGTAGCTTCTTTGCAGACAATGGCAAACACCTTCCAGGCTACTCATTCCACAGAACTTTACTGTACCCTGAATAAGCACATGTAGCCTACTTTGCAGTGAAGGAATTGAAACCTAGGGTAGGATGGCATTTAGGACTCTTTTATCTGTAGGCTGATTAAAATTCACAAATGACAGAAGTGGAGGAGAGAGGTTTGGCTATGGTTGGTTACAGTTTTGTTGGAGAAGACTGTTAAGATCATAAGACCCTTAGTTTTTGTACTACCTAAAACTTTTTCCAGAAACAAATATTCATAAAAATCCCTTACACTGGTCCCAAAACACAGAACCAGCCTCTCAGTTCAAATATGTGATAAAATCCCAGCTGGTATCTTCCATTACATGACTATAAGTTCCTCTATAGAAAAAATCAAAAAAAAATTTAGATAAATTTGGAGATAATATGGCTGGTTGTAGAATATTTTTCTGATATACAGCAATTTTATTGCTGCTTTTAGACGATTTCTACTCATGGCAACATTACAGAGCACTGACAGAATCATGCCTTCTCTCACACAGTCACTGTATGGCTACCACACCACAGCTGTCATATGCAGATGAGAATTTGTGCCAGTATATAATAACAGCTAAAAGAAGCAAATACAGCCAGATTCAAAACGTAGGCAATGGCTTTGCTGAATGAAAGAAGCCAACTGACAGCAGCAAATATTAATGCATTTTGTAGAATCATAGAATCAACTAGGTTGGAAATGACCTTTAAGTACAACCTTTACCCCTGGACTTCAAAGTCTGTCACTAAACCCTGTCACTTAGGGCCTCGTCTACGTGGTTTTTGAACACTTCCATGTATGGTGACTCCATCACTTCCCTGGGAAGCCTATTTCAATTCCTGATTACCTTCTCAGTGAAGAAATTTTCCCTATATCCAATCTAAACCTCCCCTGCTGCAGCTTGAAGCCATTACCTCTTGTGCCATCACTTGTTACTTGGGGGAAAAGATTGACCCCCACTTCACTACAACCTCCTTTCAGGTAGTTGTAGAGAATGATAGTGTACCCCCTGAGCCTTCTCTTCTCCAAAGTAAACAGCCCCAGTTCCCTCAGCTGTTCCTCAGCAGGCTTGTGCTCCAGATTCTTCACCAGTTTCATTGCCCTTCTCTGGACCCACTCCAGCATCTCAAAGTCTCTCTTGTAGTGAGGGGCCCATAACTGAACACAGGATTAGAGGTGCAGCCTCACCAGTGCCAAGTGCAGGGGGATGATCACTGCCCTGGCCCTGCTGGACACAGTATTGCTGATACAGGCCAGGATGCTGCTGGACTTCTTGGCTGCCTGGGCACAAGCTGGCTCATGTTCAGCTCTGTCAATCAGCATCCCCAGTTTTTTTCCTTCAGAGCAGTTTTCCAGCCACTCTTTCTCAAGCCTGGAGCATTGCATGGCGTTGTTGTGGCCCAAACGCAAAACCTGACACTTTGCCTTGTTGAACCTCATACAGTTGGCCACAGCCCATCAATCCAGCCCATCCAGATCCCTCTGCAGTGCATTCCTATCACTCAGCTAATAATGACTCCCACCAGACTTGGTGTCATCTGCAAATTTGCTGAGGGTGCACTCAATCCCTTCATCCAGATCATCAATGAAAATATTAAACAGTGCTGGCCCTAATACTGAGCCCTGAGGGACAGAACTAGTGAGTGGCTGACAATTAGATACCATTTATCACCATTCTTTGGGCTTGGACATTCAGGCAATTCTTTACTAGGGAAAAATACACCCATCCAGTTTCTCCAGGAGAATGCTGGGGGAGACAGTGTCAAATGCTTTATTCAGATACAAATAGACAACTTCTACAGACTTTCCCTCATCAAGCAGGCATGCCACCTCACTGCAGAAGGATAATTTCTGTAAAAAAATCTCAATTTCTGTAAATTTCTGTAAATATGAGTAACTGGAACATTCCTCTTTTAAGTTTTCAAGATAAAGATAATTTTTTATAAATTTTGTGTGTTTACAATTGACTTCAGTAAATTTTGATTTTTATTATGCCATCTGAAGAATAACCTCTATCGCAAATCATCTGTTTATTAGGAGTACTTACTGTTAAAGGTTAATCTAAAGCCTCCACTGATTTCCCATATATGCATGCATAGAATCAATTAAATTGTCACAAGCATGGAATTGGCAAGCAGTGAAGATACGTAAAAGATCCACCCACAGTCAAGTGCAGAGATAAAAATATACAGATGTGCAGGAGTAAGATATTTCAAAGTAACAGACGTTTGAAGAAAAAAACAATAACCTCCCATAGTATTTTAATTGCCATGTATCACAGTATTTGTAAAATGTAGGCAAGACATCACTGATATTACAGCTTATTACTTAATGCTAACAGTCAATTGCTGTATTAGATTTTAACAATAGAAAAATATGGTCTACTACTTTAAAGATACACCTATTACTTTTTATGGATGGTCAGCTGGGCTATTTTCCTATGCAGTTCAGGTGGAAGTTTCAGATGATAACAGAAGTATTGATGTATTTATTGGGACCAAATCTTATCTATATTTTTCTGGTAAAAGTTATATGGTACTACAAAATGTCTTCTCATATTTCATGTTAGGCATTTGCCATAAAAGATGGAATATAAGAACTCAAGCTGTCTATTTTTCTGTAAGAAGAGCATTTGCTTTTTGGCTTAAAGGCTCACTAAAACCAAATATGATAACAGTCAATAAGTCACTTTCAAGTCATTTTGTTCTTCTTTTCTTCGATGACTGAATATTCACTGACAATAATTCAGAGAATTAGCCTGATCGGCTGTTAATATTCCTAGAAAAGAGGTGAGGCAGAGATGAGAGGGAGTTATAGCAAATAAGGCATGGAAAAATTTATTGTTTTCAAAATAGTCTTTAAAAGCTTAAGACTTCCAGCTAAACAAAATCCCCATAAACATTAGATTTCCTGACAGCTGCAAGAACAAGAATCTGCAATGGCAGTAGCCGGTACTATATGACACTGAACCATGTAATTTACATCTTAGTGAAATTAAACGTAATATAATGGCTTAGCTTCCAGGCAACAATACTATTAAATTTGCTGTAGCAGATTATGAAATCATCTGAAACCCCAGGATACACTTTCAAGCCAGCTATTATGCTTGTAAAATGTACTGCTTTTCTGTTTAGTTTTTCATTTAATTCATTGCATGGATTTTATTTTTTGATGGTTGCGCATGCCATCCAGCAGAATGGCCCTAGAATGTCTGCTAGCCAATGTAATGTCACTTAAGGAACACAGGTGACGTTATTGTATGGGGAAAGCACACATAGGTCAGTATATTACTTGATAGCACTCAAGCAGTACTTGTTATACAGATTATAATACTCTTAACATTCCTGTGCCAAGATACGTTTTATCTCATATCTCATATATTTTGCCAATACATGCTTCTGAAACGCTCATGCTTTTAAATTCCTACTGGCATAAAACTGCTCATCAGTTCCTACTGGAACTAGTAGGAAGGAGCTAAGAGATTAAGATACAAATTAAATAAGGAGTTCATGTGCACCAAGAAGCAGGTGAGTATGCTAGATGGAAATGAAAGCATGGGTTTTCTTACTTGACAGTCTCACCTAGGAGGCTCGTCTGTGATCAGGATACCACTACTGGTTGCCTCAGCATCTCATTGGTCTGGGCTCTGCTTTTCTGGTGATC
>JANRGW010027320.1:0-16484 GCA_024733675.1 Psilopsiagon aymara | reverse complement strand
TTCTTATCTCAACCTGTGGGAGCTGCATTCTTTCGATTCTCCATGTAGCAAACTGCATGGCTGATTTACGGCCTAAATCACGACACTAGTACATAGAATGGATGCAAGTAAAACATATGTTAGTTACCAAAGTCTGACTGTGATTATCAGGTACCTGGTTTCTTCCTTACAAAACACCTCTGAAACTAACAGGGGATGATATTAGAGAGTAAGCACCATTCTGGGAACGTTAAAGCCTATGTCCCTATTAGTCAAAACCCTAACACCCAAATAGCTGGAAATTAGGAATTAGACAGTAGAGGAAGAACACAGCCTTGGAATTAAGTATCAATTTTTGAAATGCTTTAGTTCACAATGTACTCTAGAAAGCTCTGAGCTGTATCCCAGTCATATCCGCAGTGACCAGCTGGACCAGCGAACTGCCTGTGTGACTAAAGTTTCTGGAAGCTATAAACTTTCCCAGACAGATTTCATTGTTCAAAGAAGGAAAAGCAGTAATTGAGAGAGAGAAAGTTAGCTTATGTTTTTGGAAGGTAAGTTCTCTCTGTCTCAGCAAATCAGAGCCTTTTTTTGTCTATCTGTTCAAACATCCTACCTTGGTTGGAACAAGACAGTCAATTAAGATAGTAGGTAATCACCAGGGATTAGATCCACTTGTAATTGGGAGCATTAATTTGACAGGAAACACTATCTTTAGGGGGGGAAACAAAAAAGAAGAAAAACATAAAAGAAAAAGAGAGTGAGCAGTGCTGAGCTTTTCAGTGCCTGGAGCAGAACATGTCAGTGCCTTGGTTCCAAGGGTGGGGAAGTCCGTAAATCAGAGGGATTGCTGTTTTCTGTGGGAATACTGAACCTGTGCTTCGGTGACACATGTGAGAATTAAAGAATCCCAGAAGACTTGAAACTGTTTTCGAAAGGTGCACGGAACTTAATTACTAGAGGGGCTGTTCATTATCAACCCTGGAAGACTCCGTGCTGATCTTTTTGTGGGATATGATGTGAATGTTAAGTGTCAGACACCCTGCATATCAGCCTGCCATACCTTCTGGGCAAAACATGTTGCTTTTTTAGCAAGATGTCTCATTGGAGGCAGGTTTACCTCACAGTTTACACTTGCTGTGGAGTACCTACAACCAGCTGAGCTTTCACACCATTCAGCTCACTGCAGTGTGATGCACTCCAGGGCTTGTCTCCTGAAGAAATTGATGGGCTGAAGGGTTGAGTGCACATTTACCAGCCGCAGTTTGAAAGAGGAGTAAGTTATTGCGTGCTTTCTGTTCACTAAGAGCATCTACACAGAGCATAAGCGCACTGGAGCTGGTGTGTGCCATCCCAAGTGCTACACCAACTCTGAAAGAGTTCTTTATGATGACAGGTTTGCAGAGATGTTGTTTGTACAAACTCTTGAGATTGAGTGATCTGAACCTTACCATTCTGCTACAGTTCATGGCTACTTATAACAAAAGAGAAGGCAGAAAGCACAAAACACCCAAAGTGCAGTGACCTTTTCATTTGAAGGTACTGGGTTTTTTCTCTGTGTAGCAAAGTGGAGCTCAAAAGCACAGCTGAGCGCCTGTGCTCCTGGGCTACATTAGGCAGGGTGCTGCCAGAAGCCCAAGGGAGGTAATCTTTTCCCTCTGCTATGCCCTTGTGAGGCACATTTGAGTGCTACATCTGCAGCTGAGTTCCCCAGTACAAGATGGACATGAACATACCTGAGATCATAAAGATGATTAATAGCGTCGTGGAATCAGAGAGTATCACAAATTGGAAGGAACTCAGAAGAATCATTCAGTCCAGCTCCCATCTCCTCACAGGACTACCTAAACCATATGAAATAAGCACATCATCCAGCTGTTCCTTGAACTCTGACAGGCTTAATGCTGTGACCATGTCCCTGGGGACCTGTTCCAGTGGCTAATCTCCTTCTCATTGAAGAACCTTTTCCTAATGTCGCATCTGGACTTCCCCTGTGTCCACCTCTCTGATCTAACCAGATCTCACTGTAAGGCTTCTCTACCCTTGAAGGAGTCCACAGCTCTTCCTAGTTTAGTATCATCAGCAAATGTAATGTAATTCAATTCTGCATCTAGACAATTTATAAAGACATTTAAGAGTACTGGCCTAAAACCGAGCCCTGAGGAACCCATCTGGTGACTTGCCACCAGTCTGATGCAACCATTTACTATAACTCTTTAGGCTTGACACTCTGGCCAATTCACTTGCTCATCCAATGTGTTATGGACTTTTCTACATGGATAAATACCTGATGGGAGGGAATGAAGACAAGAGAGCAGAATCTGCTCACCAATGCCCATTGACAGGACAAAAACCAATGGACACAAACTAAAAATAAAAAATAAATAAATAAAATTATGTTTAAATATAAGAAAAATCCTTCTCATTCTGAGGGTGCATGAACATGGGCACAAGTAGCCCAGAGCATTTGTAGAGTCTTCATCTTGGAGATATTCAAATTCCATGTGGACATGTTCCTGCACAATCAGCTATAGGAAACTGTTTCAGAATGGGGGCTGGATCAGATGACCTCCAGAGGTCCCTGCTGACTTCCACTATTGATTTTGTGATTGTGTATCATGATTGAAGGTAAGCCCTGCATCTCCTATTCCCTGATATCAAGTGCTGGTTTCTTCCTGCCTTTTCTCATCTTTCCCTACCATAGACCCTGGCAATGTCATGCTTTGTATCCCTACAACAATGATCTCACACGTGCTGGTAAATGTTATCAAATCCTATGTCTGTCCTGTTTCCTCACCCATAATTTAAGCTCTTTATATTCTTCTGTAAACGTTTCACAGAGCTGAGTGAAGAGTGTCCCAGCATGAGGGAATATTGCCTGTTCTTATAATTCTTTGTTTTAATTGAACCTCAAAACTTCATGGCAATCATGAAATGAGCAACAGATACTTTTCCCCCCCATTCTCTAGAAGGAGGGGGAGAGGCATAATTTTCCCTGAAGATTCTCTAAAAAGTAACTCATAACTAAGATAGCTATGAATCATGCTGACACAATGCCAAAACTACTATCTTTCCTTGTGCTGAAGGTACAGGATGTGACAATGAGTGTGTTTAACCTTGTAAGTTAAAAATGTCCATCTCTGCAGGTGATAGTTGGCTACCACCTGCAGAGATGCCTTGGGTGTCTGCCTGGTCTGTGCATATGGCTGGTTACCACTTTCTTCCTGAATGAGCTGTGACTCAGAGTTGGGAACAGGTTGCCCAGAAAAGCCGTGGCTGCCCCAAACCTGGCAGTACTCAAGGCCAGGCTGGATGGGTTTTGGAGAAACCTGGTTAGTGGAAGGTGTCCTTGCCATGGAAGGGGGTGGGAACTGGATGAGCTTTAAGGTCCTTTTCAACCCAAACCATTCTATGATTCTATGGCAGGAAAGCAGTGGATCTTTGAGGGACAAAGATGCTACCACTGAGGGAGGATGGGTTAAGAGATTATGCCTGCAGCAGCCCTTTGGTAAGAATTCTTGTGCAAAAACCTCATAGCCAGGGTCAACAGCAAAGCGATGTTTTTCATTCATTCATTTCATGGCAATACTGGAAGTTTCTAGTTTCTTTATTTCTGCTTCAGCCCCAGAACTGCCTGTTAAACAATGTGTACAAAACGTGCAGTCACAAAACTGGTACTTGCAAGAGCTGTCCCAGATGTACCCAGCACAGTGATTGTGACTGTTCAAATGCGCTCTCAGTCTGGAGCACGTGTGAACTGCTGTCTTCACTTACCGGAGTTTTCAAAAGACATTGCTGGGGAGCAGTGACAGCAGGAGGAATGTTCTAGCACAAAACTAGGACAGGATTACCGTTCCTGCTTGCTTCACATTGACTCAAACATTTGGCAGGAGACACAGTGAATCACTAGGCTTGCCACTGTGCAAGTATTATACTGGTATGATTATGCCTGACGGTTTTTGATACTATGCTATTATTCTCTTATAAAAAGTCTCCTTCCCATGCCAAATACAAAGAAACACAAATCCATGGTACACCAAATGTGATGAAAGCTAAGGATCAGAAAGCGGTGCCTTAACAAGAATGAAAAAGAGGTTTGTCAAGCAGTAGAGTCTGTTCCCCCAGGACAGCCTTGTGTTGAAACACAGGTTTATCTCTTGCTCCAGATACTTCCCTGCACAAAACAGAACATGCCCCTAGTGAGCACAGCATTTGCTTAGCTGGGTGCAAACTATTCCAAAGGTGTAGTTAAAGACTGAGGAAGAGGAAACGCAGTTGAAAGCCTGAAGCCATAGGACACAGAGTACAGGTGTTACGAAGAAAGGGGAATTCTCAGTGGGAATGATCAACTAGCTTCCATAAACCAGGAAAATTTCCTCCTGAAACCTCAGTAATTCAACCCCCATCTAGTAAAATCAAAACATTTCTAGTAAGCTTTCACCAGATTAAAATGCTTTTTAATAAATGATTGAAACTAAATCAGAGTGCTTTTTAAATAAGACAAATGTTTTATTTTGTATCAGTGCAATGAATAATTACCCTTTATTTCCCTATTACACACTGATCTACATGTGGGGTAATTGAGGTCCCCCTCGAATCTTACTGCGTGGGCTGTCAGGAACACTGTGTTTCCCACAACACATTGTGGATTTCCTGTGACTCGTTGGTGGTTACTCAGATTATGAAGAATGAAAACTTAAGATTCCCAAGTACAGGCTTCTTCCAGGCATCTTACCACTATAGGAAAAGACAGTGGTGTACATAATACCTGAAAAAAAAAGAGAATTAATGTTCAGAAAGTGAAAGGAAAGCATTTAAATTTTATGCAGGTTAAAACATTTCATCTAATGCCAAATATCACAACAAAAAAGCCAATGTTGTCAATAGTAACTCTAAAAAAAATAATACAACAACAAAATTATTTGCAAATTTCAAAGTTGTGCTCTGATATGTGACAAAATCAAGTCAGATGTTTGTGATCTGCAAGACTCGCCCAGTGTTCAGTTTCACTCATTGTTAATTTAAATGCTGGTTCAGTCACAGGGAGCTCACTGGGAACTCATAACATGGAATAGTTGCAAATATATGTGTAGAATAAGATGAATTAAAACTTGATTTTTTTTAACGAGTTTACAGACTTACTTCAATATCTCTACTATTAATTAGGTAGTTAATTGTTTTCAAAATGTTTGGATGAAAAAGGTATACCTTAGCTTAAATGGAGGATATACTTACTCTTAGTAAGTCCCAAATCTTTCTAGACAGTTCTGTCAGGAGTATAACCACTTGCCCTTTAAAGTCTTCTACTTGTTCTTGAACGGCACTTTCCAGATGCTTTACCAGAGAGAAAATCACCTGCTTTGCTAAACCTCACCATCTACCACATGTACAAATAATTTCAGCTTGGCCAGGGTATAGTTGCACTAACAGACACAAGCTGGGTTTTACCTGTATAAACCAGATCAAAATACTTTCATAACTCATTAGGGAAACACACGACAGCTTTCAACAATTGCAGTTATAGAATAGCTCCTTTGGTCATGATGTCACTATGATCTGCTCTGCTACACACTACAGAAAAAGAGCATCTGAAGTGAGAGCATCATAATTTAGTTTGTAATTATGGGGTAGGCAAAGCCAAGAGGAGCAGAGCAGGAGCAGTGTTTCTCCTGGTTATGGGGCTCCATCCACCACAGAGGAAATTCTAACTGAGGCTAGGATTAACTTAAGACACCTTCAAGTATCAGTTTTATGTTTGCTACTTGCCGTTAGGTATATACGAACACTCAGTATCTAAAACTCCTGGTGCTCTTCGTGTGAGCGAAGATGGCCACTGCAGCAAAAAACATCCTGAATAGAAAGAACATAGAATTATTTTTTAAACACATTACACAGGCCACAATCCTGTTTTGCAGAACTAGAAAGTCATCTTGTTACAGGAGCAGAATACTAAATCTAATTGCAAATATCTTAAGGTCATTGCTGAATTATGAGATTCAGGTTCAGCTATACCTAGCATGTGAATGTCTGTACTTTATTTGCTCAAGAGAAAATGCAGATCAGAGCAAAACATATTCTTACAAAAATAAGAACAGATCTGAAAAGTCTTCATCCTTATTTCAGGCCAAGTTCTAACAGTAAAAGCACAGGCTGACAAGATTGGTATAGTTGCCATAGAAATGTTAGAGAAACAACTTGAGACAACTGCAGAAGGGACACGATAGTTGTGGTGAGTCCATTTTCTGTCTCATTTATAGTATGAATGCATTATGGCAAAAGCTCACTCTTTCTATTCAAGAAATTAGTACATTTTATATGGAGAACTAACTGGACTGCACTTTATCTGCTACATCAAATAACCTTGGAGGAGAATATGCTAGCTTCAACAAGAGAAGTGGCAATAGCTGAAGAGTCTTTTCTTTACATGGACTCATTGTTATAAAACTTACTCTTTTCAGTACATCAGTTGGCTTCATTATAGTGTTCTTGATAGTATATTGTGATTAAACTGCAGGATCCACAAATGGCTCAGCAGCAGGGTTATAGAATACTAAATTATGAAGGGGACAGTGTTAAATCTATCAAAAGATAAAGGAATAAAAATATCCTTTTATTATAAATTAACAATGAGATGTTAAACATCAGATCTGCCTAGAAAAGCAAGTCGGGCACACTGAAAGGCATATTAAATAGATGTAGCCCACCTTTAAGCAGCCCTGTAACACGGCAGTTCAGTACGTCTTCTTTGCCTGGTAGGGAATCTGTATAAAAAACATAATTGGGAAAAATTCTAAACTTGCTCTAAACCTGAAAGTTAGATTTTATTTTAGGAGGCTGAAGACAGGTAATATTATTTGTAAAGTGGGTAATATTTTATTTCACTTAAATTTCCAGTAACAGGTACTGCTCATAGGCTGTAGGTGTCCTGTCAGAATCAACTATTAATTCAAAGCAAGATGAAACAGTAATGTCTTTCATTCTGCAAATACTCACACACATGATTAAACACAAGGATAGTTCTATTCATGTCAGGGAAATTCTCAACCGCCCAGGATTTATAATTAGCAAGACCCTCATGAAACAGATATTGTTTCCAGTCTGATCTAGAAAAATAAAAATTGAAACTGTGGGTACATCTTTCATGAAAAATACTCTGAAATATGGGATCTCAATGGAAGACTCACCTGGGAACCAATCCTTTTTTGTTGTCATTGTAATTAATTATTGCTGTTAAGTGTTATAGGAGATGCAAAGGTCAGAGAATTCTAGAGAGATTCTACACTGAAAGATAAATCCTTGCTTAACAGTGCAGAGGAAAATGTTATTTACAAGTTTAATTCAAGAGGTTTTGTTTTGTGAGAATTAATCTCCATGTGCAGTATTATCAAAAAAGTGGCAAGCCATTCGACAGAATATAACCTTGAACAGCTTGTGTCCAAAGCTGAATGTTAACTATGCCTAGGAAATATCCTGTCACAGTATTTCTCACTTCACTATCTGACCATTTTATTGTAATAAGAATTGTATGAATTAAAAGAATCACATATTAAAAGAAATATGTTATTTTAACTTCACCCACACACATAATTAGACCTCACTTTATAGAGATAGACAATTTGGCTACCCTAAACAGATTTCATTTTTCCCAAGGGAAAAGAAGTTTCTCTAGATTTATATAATTGTTTCTAAATTAACTCAGTCATTTCAAAGCCTATAGCACTAAGATTCTCAGGATAAGGTGCTTTAACTGCAAGTTGCCAATACACTTAGAAGGCTACAAATAGAATAACATGCTTTACAGAAGACAAAACAATGCTGTTTTTCCTTAATAGTATTTGAAATGTCTAAAGGATCTATTGCCAGTGCTGCTCATAGGATGATTCATTTCAGTGCTTGAAAAATTCCTTCGCAATATCCACTTCCATTAAAATGGTATTGCAAATGGCTGAAGAAAACTCGAATATCAAATTGAGGGCTTTGAAGTGACCTGCTCGTTTGCCGCTTCCACAGCAGGTAGTCCTAAGGATTAACCAGACACAGACACAGTTGTATTAGTGGTGGGTTATACATGAAAAGGCCCATAATGCTTTTAATTCGCAAGCAATTTGTGTAAGTTCAGACGTTGCTCAGGTGACTTGTTTTGATGACATCAAAATCACCATTGCATTTATGCCTTATCAAAATAATATCTCATTGGAGTTTGAATCAGGATAGTTCACACTGAAGGTCCATATGCAAAGAGCAGACAGAATTGCCTTAGTAAGCAAACGAATGAAAGAAAACTAAGGACAAATTTCAGTTCTGTAAAAAAAAGGTGGTTTTTTTTCTTTGAAGAAGAGTGTTTCAACCATTTTGACCCAGAAAACAGAAAAAAAAAAGAAAAAGCAATTTTCATGTGGAAGTAAATTTTAAAGAATGTTCTTTTTAACAATAATTTCTTTCTGCAGGGAAAATAGTAGATCTCCTCAATATCAGCATCACTGAAACAGAAGCTTTGGGGATCATATGGTGTGGATTTCTACAGCTTCAATATTAAAGGACCATGCTCTCAAGCCAAGGTCTGTAAAATCCAAGATTTCCCTTGTACAGGAACCAAAAGAAGACAAGCACCTAAATGGTTTTACCAGCAAAATCCCTTTATTTAAATAGGAAAATTACCATGTATGAAGGGTGGAAGCAAGTGAAGGATACTGTGGGACTGGAAGAACAGTAGGGGTGCTAAGGAGTCATTTTTCTAAGCTTTTCAGTACCAAAATTTTATGAAGACCCCAATAAATATGTTTAGAAATCAACCATCAGCCTCCAAAAATAATGTTATAGGGTATTTTTATAGTATCTTGTATTCTAAACACATGATATCCCTAAGTAACCGTTTTGGCTAACAGGTTCTCTAAGAGAGAGGGGAATTGCAGAGGCAAAGGTAAAAATTAAATTACATTAAAAAATCAGCTCACCAGCAGAATGATTCCCCATACTTGGCAAAGAAAAGAGATGCAGAAGTCATATTTTTTTTCCTTGTTAACGCATGCAGTAACTGGGAGAGAGATACTCTGCCTGGTGCTGCTGTTGTGCACAGGGCTTCAGCTCATGCTGGTTACAGCTATGTCTTTTTCATGTTTGTGTTACTAGTTCACACTAGTGACTAGCATGTTATGCCAAGATGCTCTTTTGGGGGTTTCTTGTATATTATTTTTTTGGGAAAAGGTGGAGAATTAAATGTCTGTTGAAGATACCATAACTAATTCTCATGCATAATTGCATGTGCATAGAATAAGTGAGAATCACCCTCATGGAGCACAAATTGGATTGAGAGGGATACCTAGTAAAATTACATGTAATTATTGAAATCTTCAATTACAATTTTTAAGCCCTGGGTTCTCAGACTCCCCCAGTGGGGCTACAATCAAACCATGACCATACTGGGGAGAAAAAAACAGCATTCATAACAAGCAAGATGACTGCAGCAAACGGTGGCATTTTTTACAGGAAATGCCAACATGAAAATGCTTGAGGCCACTATAGCAAGAGACAAATCCCTTGCAAAATCAGGATGACTAAATACATCAACTAGTCCTTTGCTGCAATGCTTTTTACTTGGTCACACTTTCTGGTTAAGTTTTGTTCTGGCACCATTGAGTTGGAGGGCTTGTTAGAGCTATGGTCTGACATGAAGGACCACCTTGTCCTTTTAGGATGAAGGTGCCTGGGCTCCAATTCTCTGGAAATCCTCAGGTGTGAAGACAAGCTGTTGTTTCAGTCTCCAGGATGGTGCCATCCAGGCTCTGTGAATACTGAATCAGAATAAAACATTAACCATTTTCTCTGTTCTTTCTAAAAATTGGGGAAGGTAAGTGTGGTTCCTGAAAGTGCAGCTTCTGCTAGGAGAAAAGAACAGTTAGTCATACAATGAGAAACCTGGAGAGAAAGAAATAACCTCAGACAAGTAGTAAGAAGACAGAGGAGACGTGAGACTATCAGGGAGACGCTTGCATTTAAGTGTGAAACAAAGAGGCATTAGTTTTGGTGTATTTTGGGGTGGAAATGAAAAACCACTCCAACCACATTTGCCCAAACTTCTTCGGCACAAAAGCTCTTGGGTTACTGAGCTATAGTTTGGCTTCAGCAGTTTCTCATTTCTAAGACCAAAACATATTCTCAGTATGGAAGAGGGGAGGATGTCAATCACACAGCAGAATCTTCACCGGCAGCAGCTCAGACTTTCTTGGAACCCCTTTGCTTCATTCATAAAACTGCAAGAACAACCAACATGTGGGCAACAAGTGGGCAGTGGCAGATACTCAGGCAAAACATAAAAAGCCATAAACCCTCCAGAAATACTTCCCTGTGCACCTTCTGGCATTCAGTGATGGGCAGCTCAGAGACTTGTTGAAGCAGTGCTGATGTCTCCATAACAGTCTTCATTGGCTTTTTCAGCTAAGAAACGACCACTGTTTTCTTAAACCCTTTTTCTCCACACTTTTTCTCACTGAAGACTGTGAAATTGTTCAAAATAATTTACTTCCTTTTAGACTCTATACACTGTTTCAGTTCCCTGAAGCAGACAGTGCATTTACTGGATGAAGAGAAACTTTAAGAAGCTAGTCTCAAAAGAAAACTCTTTGGTAAAATAAAATGTAAACAAAGCAGCAAACAAGCCCCACAGAAAGAGGTTTTAATGAATACTTTTATGAAAGCATTTCTTATTTCTAAACTGTAAGGCTGTCTGATAAAAGTGGGATTGTACAAACAGAAAAAAATCAGTTTGACATGTGGATACATTCAAAACATGGAGAGACAGAGACTTAAACAGACTTAGGATTGTTTCATACAGCAAAGAGATTCATGCTGTCAATAATCTTCCCAGGCATCTGAAAGTTAGGTTGTTTTACTAGCTGCCTTCTTTACTTACATCACTTACCCCATAAAAGTTGTATTTACTCTTTTCTTTTTAATGTACACTTGCTTTCCTTCCCCTCTTTCCATCAGACAAGAAAAAAGGACCAGTTGGGGAAGTCTTTGTTCGTAATGTACACAAAGACCTTTCCTGATCAATATTTGACATTTCTACACCCATTAACATTTTGTATTTGTTGTTCTCATAGTCTTCACTTGTTTGTATGTGAAATATGCATGTTTTCCCATCAGACTGATAAGTGCAGTTTGAGTAGTATGTGTTACAGACTGGTACCAACCGCCTTCAACTTAGACTGCAATATTAGACGATCTCCAGATAAAATGTAAACATCTGTGTTGTGTGTATAATTTTATTGAAAAAAAATAGTGTCAAAATGTTTGTTAGAAAGTAAAGGCACCATTTCAGAACACAGAGATAATCTTAGAGTCATTTAAAGCAGGGGATAATGCACATGTTGGAAAAGAATAAATTACTAAGGCAAAGTCAAAAAGGATTTGCAAAGTCAAACCTAATTTGACCTTTCTTTGTATGTGCTTCTGAACTGAGGAATGACAACAATGTAGATCTCTGACACTGGAAAACTGTGCCTCTTCAAATTTTACACGCTGGATATTTCCATGTTTTGGTTATTTACAACAGTCACCTGTCACTTAATGAAAATGAGTATAGAAAGAAAAAATGTTGGCTGTACACTACTCTCTAAAGCTAAAACCCCTTCACAAAAAGACTAGTTTACACTGGGGCTTTACTCACAGTACTTTACTCTTTGGCTCCACTGTCCATACATAGCACTGTGAATGGGAGATGCTACCTTCTCTTTGAGTGCAACTAGACCTTAGATTTGGTCAGAGTTAAAAGTCTCAGAGAGGCCATTAAGAATATTTAAAATTATGTTTTCTGTAATAGATTTCAATAGTCTAAAAACCAGACAGAAGGTGATAGAACGTGCATACTAGATGCTTATGTCTGTTTATTTACATCTAAATTTACTGGTTTAGCAGGATGGAAACTATCTTAAAAAGAGGAATCAGATTTGATTTTTTCTTTAAGCAATTACTTAGAATCAGCAGGATTATTTCTTAGACTTACTGGGAGCCTTCCAGACTTACACACAACACAACAAAGCGTGATTTGCAACTTGTTTACAGTACACAAACAGTACAGTGCATCAACCAGAAAGAAGGAAAACACTGTAGCTGATTAGCAAATGGGAACAGAGGACAACCTGAAACTATTGTTGGATACATTTACTCTATGTTTTTGGTTTGCTCATTCCAATTTGCCGCACAATAATAATAGCATTAAGTAACTTAGCATTTCCATAATGGTGTTTTTCTTTAGCTTGGAATGGTTCTTTTCAGGTTTACTTCAGCTAAAACAGGTCAATACCCAGCAGATGGAGGGCATTCAGGCCAAAACTACTCATTCAAAACTTCATTTTCAGGTGTGTTCTTGATGTTTATCAGGTGCACACAGCCCTACTTTCACCTGCTTTTAATTCCTCTGAGTAAATGGAGCAAGAGGAAGTCTCTGGATTGGGTATGAAATAGCTCCAGGAGAATATACTACTGACCTTTTGCTGGTGTTGTCTTTAATTTACTGTTTGCTAATAGCTGGTCCTGTAGGTTAACAACCCAGCAAAGAGTAAGCCAGTTAAGAAGTGGAATGTAAAGATAAACAAGATTTTAGAAAATGTAAAACATTCCTTGTCCATCAAACAGCATGTACATCTACCCCCTCATTCTTAGGCTCAAAAACCTCCTGCAGCACAAGCACAAATCACACCAGGTTATTCAAAATATATCTGTTTTAACTATTTTCAAGTGCCCTAAGTGTTTGTAACACAATTGTGTGTTGTTATAACATCTGTCTCAACAGACTTCTGTTAAGTTAGAGGTAAAAATTTCCTCTGGCCCTGTTGGAAAAGGGTTTAGGTCTGCACCAAGGGCTGTGGAAAACCGAGTATTCCTGGGATTGTGTGGGTATTTGTAAGCATGCAATTAAGCCTGTGAGTACTGAAACAAATAAAGTTGGGCTTACTAAGAGTTTGTGTCACGGTCAGATAGATCCTCAGGGGTTCTTGGCAGCGTGAGCTCAGACTGAAATTTTTGGCAGAGAAGTCAATGCTGCAGCTTTTTCCTTAGCTGTCATGTAAACAACTCCCTTCTGTATGGTTGCACACCATTCCATCTTTATTGATCCTCTAGAGACATAACATTTCTCAGCCTGTTAACTTGCTGACAAAACTAAGATAAACAGTGGGGCTTCTAAAACAAAAAGTAAGATTCAATGAGCCTTGCTTCTTTAGGAAACCAGGGTTAAAAAGCATATCTACTGAACTCATTTACTTCTGCTTCCATGGATCTAACTCTTGTTACTATGCTCAGGACAAAATACAAACGGTGAAGATAAAATTGCATTCTGGTGGTTGAATTCCTATTCCCTGTCAAGCAATTTTTGGTTAGAGACCTGTTCCGGGTTCAGCAGTAGCAGTCATTTTTCTCCTTCTTAGTAGCTGGTGCAGTGCTGTGGTTTCAACTTTCAGACTGGGAACAGCACTGATAAAACCGATGTTTTTAGTTGCTGCTCAGTCATGTTTACTGTGACCAATGACTTTCTGAGTCTCATGCTCTGCAAGGGAGCAGGGGAACATGGGAGGAAGCAGAGCTTACCCAAACTAGCCAAAGAGGTATTCCGTACCACAGCACATCATACCCACTATATAAACTGGGGGCAGTTACCTGGAAGGGTGAGATCACTGCTTGGTTGGGTTGGGTATTGATCAGTGGGTGGTGAGCAATTGTATTCTCTTCCCTTGATATTTCCCTTATCATCATTATTATTGGTGGTAGCAGCAGTGGTTTGTGTTATATCTTAGTTATTGGACTGTTCTTATGCCAACCTGTGGGAGTTAACATTCTTTTGATTCTCCTCCCCATCTCTCCGGGAGCGGGGGGGAAGGAAGGGTGGGGGGAGTAAGTGAATGTCTGCGTGGCACTGAGTTACCAGATGGGCTTAAACCACGACAAGACCCAGACTTATTCTGATTTCTGAGCTGAAAAATTCTCACTTCATCATACCTAACAATGTAAGCTCTTCAGATAGATCTGATGTGCCCAGATCTACCCTTAGATGTAGGAAAGGATCTGAAAATGCTGCAGTCAAACAGGCAGCCCATAGGAACACAGCCTTTGCAAAAGCTGTGGTGCTGACAGGGAAAGATAGTGGAGCAGGAAAGATATTAGAACAAAATTACCTCTTCCTTTAGCAGGGTAAACCTGTAGGAATTTCAACAAGGCAGCAAAACCTGTTGCCAATGGTGAGATAACTTTGAAGAAATCATTGTGAATGGAAGCCCATGGGGATTTCTTGTCCTTTAAGCTTTTTTTTTTTTTGTACAGGGAGTAACATGGCCCCTTATTACTATTCTTTCTTTTTCTTTCTCTCACACACAAAGGACATAAATATTGTTGAAATGTCAGTCTTTATCACCATCAGCTGTTCACACTGTTTTGAGCTACACACTGCATCTTGACATGCAACCTCTTCTGATATCATCCCAGGGCATTTCACTGAACTTGAATGTGTCACCTAATAACATCACAGAACAGATAGAACTTAAGGCAGAACTGCTGAATAATTTGTATGAAATAAATCTGCAGGTCCTGAAGGAGGTGGCAAATGAAGTTGCTAAGCCACTGTCCATCGTATTTGAAAACTCATGGCAGTCAGGTGCAGCTCCTGACGACTGGAAAATGGGAAATATAACCCCCATTTTCAAGAAGGGTAATGACCTGGGGAATTACAAACCAGTCAGTCTCACCTCTGTGCATGGCAAAATCTTGGAGCAGATTCTCCTGCAAGGCATGCTGAGGCACATGAAAAACAGAAGGGTACTTGGTGACAACCAGCATGGCTTCACTAAGGGGAAATCCTGCCTGACCAATTTGGCAGCCTTCAAGGATGGGGCTACGGAACTGATGGACAGGGGTAGAGCAGTTAATGTCATCTACCTGGACTTGTGCAAAGCGTTCAGCCCTGTCTCACATGACATCCTTGTCTTTAAGTTGGAGAGACATCAATTTGATAGGTGGAACACTCGGTGGATAAAGAACTGGCTGGATGGCAGCACGCAGAGTTGTGGTCAATGGCTTGATGTCTAGCTGGAGGCCAGTAACGAGTGGCGTCCCTCAGAGACCTATGCTGGAACTGGTCTTGTTCAACATCTTGGTTGGTGACATGGACAGTGGGATTGAGTGCACCCTCAGCAAGTTTGCTGATGACACCAAGCTGGGTGGTTTGGTCAATACACTGAAGGGAAAGGTTGCCATCCAGAGGGACCTTGACACACTTGTGAGGGGGGCTGATGCCAAACTTGTGAAGTTTAACCATGTCAAGTGCAAGGTCTTACAGCTGGGTGGGAGCAATCCCAGGCACAGCTACAGGTTGGGCAGAGAAGAGATTCAGAGCAGCCCCACAGAGAAAGACTTGGGGATGTTGGTTGATGAGAAAATGAACATGAGCCGGCTGCAGTGTGTGCTCACAGCCCAGAAAGTCAGCTCCATCCTGGTAGGCATCAAAAGGAGTGTGACCAGCAGGTCGAGGGAGGTGATCCTGCCCCTCTACTCTGCTCTCCTGAGACCTCACTTGGAGCATTGTGTGCAGTTCTGGTGTCCTCAACATAAAAAGGGCATGGAACTGTTGGAACAAGTTCAGAGGAGGGCCACGAGGATGATCATGGGACTGGAGCACCCCCTGTATGAAGGTAGGCTGAGAAAATTGGGGCTGTTGAGCCTGAAGAAGAGCAGGCTGCGTGGAGACCTCATAGCAGCCTTCCAATATCTGAAGGGTGCCTATAGGGATGCTGGGGAGGAACTATTAATTGGAATCATAGAATCATAGAATAGTTAGGAAAGGACCTTAAGATCATCTAGTTCCAACACCCCTGCCATTGGAAGAAACACCTCACACTAAATCATGTCACCCAAGGCTTTGTCCAACCTGGACTTCAACACCTCCAGGGATGGAGCATTCACAGCTTCCCTGGGCAACCCATTCCAGTGCCTCACCACCCTTACAGTAAAGAACTTCTTCTTCATATCCAATCTAAACTTCCCCTGTTTAAGTTTGAACCTGTTACCCCTTGTCCTATTGCCACAGTCCCTAATTAATAGTCCATCACCACCATCCCTATAGCCCTAACATGAATAGCAACTCCCTCTCCCTGCCTGCCAGGCCTGCCTTTTCTAAAGACCCTGTAAACTTCCATTCCAAGATTTGAGTCATAGGAGCCATCCCACCATGTTTCTGTGATGTCTATTATATCATATCCCCAAAGAAGTGCACACAACTCTAATTCCTCTAATTCCTGTTATTTGTTCCCCATGCTGGGGACTTTAGTGATATGGCAAGAGGTAATGGTTTTAAACTTAAATAGGGGAAGTTCAGATTGGATATAAGGGAGAAATTCTTTACTGTAAGGGTGGTGAGGCACTGGAATGGGTTGCCCAGGTAAGCTGTGAATGCTCCATCCCTGGCGGTGTTCAAGGCCAGGTTGGACATAGCCTTGGGTGGCATGGTTTAGTGGGAG
>JANRGW010027314.1:21631-35854 GCA_024733675.1 Psilopsiagon aymara | reverse complement strand
TAATTACAACCCCCCCCCCCCCCCATAGGAGGGGAAGCACTTAAGAATTTGGACTATATACTTTCCAGTTTGCAGTATGCTAAGAAAGACAGGACCATGTCCTTATTTTAGATGTACATTTTAAGTTCCTGCTGCTATCATCTTTGGCAAGCATGCTTCCAAAGTTATACTCTGCACCCCTGGTTCCTTATTCATGGTAGCAATAGAGACAGCATCAAGTTAAAATTAATTTGAGTTTTTACACAGAAGAAAGGTTGAGTCTTTTCTTCCTCCAGCAGAAATATGATTAAGTTTTTCTATTTTACTTTGTCCTACAGACAGGAGATATCCATAAATTACAGCAGCATAAAGGCTTGGCCTTTTCACCTCCTGATATAGCAGCCATTTGAAGAATGTTCTTCATTTCTTCAGCCCGTTGAAGAGAAGCTCAGCTTTTCCCAATGGATCTTTTGACTCCTCAAACGTACTCTTTCAGTTTAGTTGCTTACCTAATATGACATTGATGTTTTCATTTATCTTATTTGTGGTAAGTGAAAGTTCTTGTCAATAGGGACTTGGCACATCTTAAAGTTTCAATAAGATTTCTTTTCCTTTTTAATGAAATAATTTCCTAATACTCAGCCTTTTAATGGTGTCATGCTGAGCTGACAAGAAATTGTTTCTTTTCAAGGTTCCAGAGACTTTTCCCAAGGTAGCTGCAACTCAATCAACGTAGAAAAATATTTTTGCAACTTTAAAGGGCTGAAGGTCTCAGTAGATACTTGCTATGATGTTAAAAGGTAACTCAGAACCTGTAGTTGGAGTGTGCCAAATTTAATTATAAAAGAACCTTAATGCAGGTCAACAAAATTCTCTTGAAGGTTAGCTTGTTCCAATATGCTTTGTACGAAGTATTGCAACTGAAACACACAACCTTTTCAAAAGGCTTGAGAAGGATATTGTCAGCTGGAGTGAGAATGAACTCTGTTACTTAAAGGGAAACATGGAGGTGATTAGCCCATGTGTCCAGCATTAACATGGAAAATGTTGTCAGCTGGTTCTATTTGGCAGTGCCATGGGAGGGAATACCAGTATGGAAGCTGCTGTTGATTCACTGTAGGCAGGCCTCCAGTGACCTGGGGCATAGTTGCAGCGGCTCATGGCTTTCAGGGAGAATGGCCATGCTATCTCCATCTACATCAATGAGATGGACTGCGCTAAGAGCAGAGGGAAGCAAAGTGCCTGGGTAAAGAGGGTGCTCTATCTGGCACACGAGATATGGGCAGCTTCTTCTCATACCCCAAACTGTCTTTTCATGCCGTGCGACCTTAAAGACATTGTCACTGAAGAGTGTCAGTGTAGCCAAAAAGATTTACTAAAGATTTGATGATCTATCTAAGATCATATTCTCACAGAAAATATCTGCTTTACATACTTCTTAAAAAAACTTCATAGTACTCTACTGAATAAAAATGTTGTGAAAGCACTTTACCTCGGTTACTATAGGCATCAAATAGAGGCAAAGAAAGATCTAATGATCCTAAATGCTAGATTTAGTTTAGGATCTTACCTATTTCATATGCCAATGACCTGATGCATGCTCTACTTTCCAGCCACACTGGAGCCACTTCCCTGCATATGAGCAAACACAGATTTGCCTCCATCTTTTACGGCAACCTAATTACAGAGCCAGCCATGGAAGAGGGCTGAAAGTTTAGGGAATAATTAATTTGCAGGACTTGATGTCTCTTATGAGATGTTTTACCAGGCATAAGTTATTGCAGCATGCAATTCTAGTCCTTATTTACAGTGTACATTTTTGAAGAGTACATTATTTACATTATATTTACAGAGTACTTTGTTTACAGAGAACCTAGTGATGATTTTTAACACATTGAACTAGTCCAGCTCTCATTTAGAACTCCTTCTCTGTTGGGGAAAACCCATAGGGAAAAAATTTTTCAGCTTCTTATGACATAAATTATCTTTATCTTGGAAGCAAAAGGAGAAGAAAAGGAAAATATCTTGACATTTTTGTAAGTACGTATTCATAATAAATTAAATGTGCAACTCATGTGGGTAAATAATCTTGGGTCTGAAAATCAGGTATCAAAAATGCAGTAAATAATTCAGTAATGCCTTTGGAAGCTTGGGGGTTTATGTCAGAAGTTGAGCACCCACCATATCCCAAGCATAGGCAGAAACCACAGGGAAGGCTGGCCCAGCTGCTCCCATCAGTTCCTAGCTCTAACCACACAAAGGAAAGGTGAGTTCAGAAGCTACTACTCCAAATGGACAATGTCCAAGAACACCTGCTTGCTCTGGGGGACGATGAGGAAGTTGGGAAGGACTGTGAGGGATGGTCTTGTTTGTGGGGTTTTTTCCTGGGAAAAAAAGATGGAAATGGCAATGTCCCAGAAAAGAATTCTCAAACCAAGGTCTGGCACCTGTGAGGCAGCATTTAGATGTAAATGACACCAAATCACTATTTTCTCTCCCCATCAGAAACTACCATCTGATCTTTATTGTGATATAAACACATGCCTCTTAGCCGATCTGACAGATGATACTGCTTAAGCATAGCAGTTAAACTGGCTGTGCTTATACAAATAGTCAGACATGGCAAACAGCCTTTTGCATTACTCCAACATGCACAGACTGTTTCTTCTTTGATAAACTCATATGCTGAAATAAAGTGTATGTCAATTCGCTTCCTGGATTTTCCATCTAATCAAATTTGGGAATACTGGAAAGTGTTTTTCTACTCAAGATGACTGAAATACTTCACAGAAACGATGAGATTTTGTCTGAAAAATGTTAGTTTAGATTCTGAGAAAACAGTTTGGTAAGGTATTGTCCTGGGTTCAGCAGTAGCAGTCATTTTTCTCGTTCTAAGTAGTTGGTGCAGTGCTGTGGTTTTGACTTTCAGCCTGGGAACAGTGCCAATAACACTGAAGTTTTTAGTTGCTGCTCAGTAATGTTTACTCTGACCAAGGACTTTCTGAGCCTCATGCTCTTCCAGGGAGGAGGGGAAGCTGGGAGAAAGCAGAGACAGGACACCTGACCCAAACTGACCAAAGAGGTATTCCATACCACAGCACATCATGGCCAGTATATAAACTGGGAGCAGTTACCTGGAAGGGTTAGATCACTGCTCAGGTCAGGCTGGGTATCAGTCAGTGGGTGGTGAGCGGTTGTATTCTCTTCCCTTGTTATTTCCCTTATCATCATTATTAGTGTTAGCAGCAGTGGTTTGTGTTATACCTCAGTTATTGGAATGTTCTTATCTCAACCCGTTGGAGTTACATTCTTTCAATTCTCCTCCCCATCCTTCTGGGAGCTGGGGGGAGGAAAGGGGGGGAAGTGAGAGAGCAGCTGCATGATTCTGAGTTACGGCTAGGCTTAAACCATGACAGGCATTTAGCAATTGTGCATGATGTACTTTAAACACATTAGCTACTGAGTCAGTTAGGAGAACAGGAACAATCTGTTTTCCTATGGCCCTCCATTCTCACTGGTGGCCAGATGCCTCCCAGAGATGTACCCAGGCAGTTCTTTGTGAAATGAACAGGAACTGCCAGCACGTAGGGGTAGATGACCTTCCATTTAAGAAGTGGTAGGCTGAGGGAGAGGGAGCCATATCTGAGTATGCCAGGTTTTGTGTGGGAAAAGTCCTAGCCCAGGCTATATTTATTCAAAGGCACAGAATTAGAGACAGTTGCCTAATTTGTTATGGGTTTAATCGAATGTTGGGAACCACTCAAAGAGATATATGTAGGCACATGTCCCCCAGAATACTTGCTGCTTTCATTCTTGCTTCATCAAAGCAAAAATATCACTAGTCTAAAGAAAGAGAGAGAATTAAAAAATAACAGAAGAAAAGTCACATCCTTTCTTTTTGGATGTAGAACAGGAGATGTTGCTATTTAGTGCTTGTATTCCTACTCCTTTCCCGCTAAGATACAAAAATAGAAGAGAAAGGAAGAAAAGGAAGGTAGGCATTTATGAGGGGTCACCACTGGCCAGGCCTGGCTCTCTCAGCACCACAGTAGTGCAGCTCAGTCTATTCTCAAGCAGTTAAGTTTTCTCCCTGTTTTTTTAATACTTTTTACAATCTCTCAAGACTTCCCTTTTTTCATATGCAGCAGAGGTAGGATTTAGTCATACAAATCCAGTAACTCATTTACCTTTCAGAGAGGGATTATTTCCCAAGTATTTCTCTCTTGCTTGCCACAGGTTCTTTTGAATACTGATATGGCAAAAGTGGTTAGAGGCTGCAAGGCTTCACTTCCCACTTTTGAAAAATCATGGGATTTATATCATCCATTAGATCAAGATGCAAACTAAGGAATGGCCACTAGAGAAATCACACGGAAAACAAAAGAACTGAAATATCCCTCTGAAAATTGCACTAGCAGTGCAAATGTCAGAGGTGATGTTTGTTCCACATGATTCGCCTAAACAATATATCTTTATGGCAAGGACTTTCAAGATAATTCTTCTGGTTTGGGTTTTTTAATCTAGCAAGCATTCCTGTGCTCTCTGTAATGCTATCTATTATAATAGCCATAAATATTTGAATGTTAGTTAGTTTTCTGATGTTTCACTTCCTTCCAAACCTTGTAACATCTACATCTGATTCTGTCTAATGCTTACTGGGAAAACAGAAAGAATCATTAAAAAAACTCCTGTTTCTATGCAACAGCATAGAGTTACTTGTAAAAAATGAACAAGCAGCTGCAAAGAATGTGTTTCGATAAGCCTTTTATGTGATGGACAGAGACTGCTTCTGGAAGCAAAGCACAGAGTAGTGGAGAACTTGGACTGCCTGACCATAGTAAGGTATCCCCTTAAAGCCCTTTTAAAACATGGCAGGAATATAAACATCAGTGTGACAACAGGAAAGTACAATACATAAACAAAGAATTTAAAGGAAAGAGGTGACTCACCTTGATGCCTTTGGAATTCTAGTAAGAGTAACCTTTCTTTCAAATCTGAATACAATAGTCAGTTTTTACAACCTAGAAGCTTTTTGTGAATGTGAGATCTGCCCTCCCTCCACCCCCCACACACACACGTACAGCTTTCAGTGGACAGTGCTAAATGAAATTCAACATGTCATTTCCTAAAGGAATGAGAAATAATGAAATCTATTGCGATGTAACATCAATACACAGGAAAAATACTAAAGAAGCTGGGAGATGGGGTCCTTCACTAGACACGCTAGAGCAAAACTCATGAACTATGTAGGATGAAAAACCTGTTTCTGGTAGCTTGTCTCCTTTATTAAATGAATTTACACCTTTTTTCCACACTTTCCTCCAAAAGGCCTGGCACCACAACCCTTAATCCTGTGTAGGGTAACAAGGTTCGTAGAAGAGTTTAATGCATGCAGCCCTTTTTCAGTGGGATAACTGATCACTAACCAAGGTATTTCAGGCAAAGTGTATTGAAACGTTACAACCAAATAGCAGTTTTCACTGTGAGAGAAATAAAGAAAAGAGAATGTGTTTAATGTGAGTGTATCCATACTCCAACAGCACCAGTGCTTGGGTTTAGCAGGTTATAAACTAGATCACTTCCTTTACTTGTGGCTGTACATCAGAGGAAAAGGGATGTTGCATTTCTTCTGTTTGAACAGTAGTGTTTAAAGCTGCCATATATATATTTGAACAGTGTCAAACTAGGTGCTTTGCCACAGTGTCAAGTGTCTAAGTGTTAATGCTGTCACAAGCACTAGCAGCTTCCTTGAACTTTGTTTACAACAGCAAGAAATTCAAATTAAGGGAGTGCTGAACACAAAAATATCTGAAGATAATTTACCTTAGCAGAAAGTAGGCAGCAGGCATGTCTGTGAAGAGCAATTTCCCCTGGAAGGTTCAGAACCCGCCCCTGCTGTTAGACACAGAGATTCCGAAATCCCTTGAGGGAATCCAGCCTCCTGCCTTTCTGCTGCTAGGTCTGCATCCTTGAAAAAATTCCAACATGGATCTCCCTAGACAGAAAAATACTTGATAAGGAGTGTTTCACCAAATTAAAAGACTTGGAAAATAAACAAATGCTGTTTAATTAAAACATTGAAGCACTTTTGATAAGAAATGCTGCTAAAATGGTGCTTAGAGCTGTCCCAGACTGGGAAGCAATTAGCGTACTTACACTAAAAGAAAGGTGTACTTCCAATAACTCTCTTCCCTGCTTATTATAGCTGAATACCACTTGTACTAAAATAAAATGTGTGCTGACTCTTCCTTATCAACTCATGAAAGTGCTTTAAAATTTATATGGCTGTGTGGTTAACATCAGCATTCCAGATTTGGGAATACTCGCAACAAGGCAAACTTGACAAAGAGTACTCTGGAGAAATGCACATATATAACAAAAAGTGAAGGGAAACAATTTTTTTCCATAAAAAATGCAAGCTTTACTCATTTGTTTCAGTTGCATCTGGGATTAACTCATGGCTCCCATTATCATTTAACTATCTGGCTTCTGTGCAACTATGTAGTGGGTGCACATCTGGAGGGAAAAGGGAGACCACAGTTCTCATCAGTGCTTCACTACTGGAAACGCTCACTCTTTAGAATCACATGGTGAAGACGAAAGGTCATTCGAACTTTTGGCTTTGAGGTCTTTAATATGAGCTGGCTAGTATGTGATTCAGATCAGCATTCAATGCAGCTGCTCTCATCCTGCTATCATCAATTCATACCCAGCCTTTGAAAGCTGAGGACAGACAGATGTTTTGACGCAGTCTTCTTTAGTGCTTTGTGGAAAAGGTTTTAAGCTGTACAAATGAGAAAAAGAGCATAGGAGAAAAATCAGAAGACATTGAAAAATAGCTATGAATGTGTACAAGGAGAGACTGGGTGTTTAAGAAGGCTGCACTGATGCGAAGGAGAAGGATATCCCCACCTTATGCCATACCCCAAATCATGCAAAATGCATCCTCCGTTTCATACTGAAAAAAAAAACCCTTTCCAGTAGACCACAACACAGGCTTCAGACTCTATTTCATTTTTAACTGAAACCCACCTCCTCAGGCACAAAAGGTGAGTTATATCTCAGGGTACTACCTGAATCCTAAAGGAAACCCAGGGCGGGTATGTTGACAGCCAGTTCATTCCACTAGGGAAAACCTCTATGCCATGTGAGTGTGAGATAGTTCACACCACACAGCATTGGCATCAGGGATTGGTCCCTGTCTCCTTTATTTATCAGCATTGATAGAGACATTGAGCTCCCCTCCATGTTCCAAGGGTACATTGCAATGTGTCCGTCTAACACTAGCACAGAAAAAGACGTCTAAGTCCTGACACTCATGGTGGTGTAAGGTCTTCATCCAAATCTTTGTCTCTGAACACAGATAGAAATGTTCATAGACAGAACTTCCTAGGACTATCAAAAGACTTGGGTGAAGCTGTTTCTTCTGTAAGGTGCTTTATTACGTGTTTTTTAATAAAATCTGTATTAATTTAGTTATTGAGACCTAAACTTCTTGATCTTCATCTTGTCTAGATAAATACAAGACAAAAAAGGGAGCCAGAAGCCAAAGCGCAAATCAGAATCTAACCTGGCCAAGTACGGAGTTAGGTAACAAAGACATTGCGCATTATAGTCGACACTTCAGACTGCATGACATATAAAGTGAATTCCCCTGTGTAAAAACTCTGTAAGGCACAAGAGACAATTGCAGAAAGAAAAACTGGAAGAGTATTCGCTGATTGCTGGCAGTACATATTAAAAAATGAGATTGTGAAAAGTCTAGAAAAAAGCATTGCCTTGTGCAACTGATGATGCAAACTGTGAAGTTATTCTTCCTTTACTCATTTATTCAATGTCACACACAGTTGGGGAGCACGAGACAGGCTAATATCTGACACAGACACATCACTCCAGTTGTAACAAATAATGCAACTGGTTTTGGCACGTACCTACCTACTTCACTTGTGATTTTCTATGCCTGGAATTGCGAAAAAATTCCCATTCAAACTTTGCATTTTCTAGTTACAAAAGTTAGTGAAGAAATAAAAGTGCAAGCAGTGACTGACAAAGTCCAAAGAGTTGCTACAAAAAGTTACTCCAGTCATTTATTTTTGCTGTGAGATCTCATTTGCATTTGAGCCACTGAGGATTTTTGTGACTACGCAAGTGCTTACATCTCCTTTTGCAAACTGCATGTTTAGACTGCTAATCCCATGCTTTTCTGAGCATGCATTTGTCAAAAATTATTCATCAAAAATTCAATTTACTTCTGTTTGTGGGAGTCAGCATCATATTAAGAAACAAAAAATAAAATCAGCATACCTACAAAGGAGACATAGAAATGGTCTAATATTGTTTATCTGCCTGTAGACATAAACCATGTAGAAGATTTGGCTTAGGTGATCCACTGAAGAAACGTTTGGATAACACCTGTCAATGATATGTAGTTAATGAAGAGTTGGAGACACAATAATTTATAAATTACATGTTCAGAGTGTACATTAGAAAATACAGCCTGTAAGTTGCTAAATGCTACCTAGAGAGGCTGTTTTGTCCTGTATCCTCATTTTTCAGGAAATTCATCATGTGCTGTAATAGTCACAAAGATTAGCGATATTTAAACTTTACAAAACTGGGTTTCACAGTAGGTTTTTTGGGTGCCTTACCATCATCAGAAACTGAAACAACACCCTCCCATTTCACAGCATAAATCTTTTTCCAGAAAATGTCTGATTCAAAGGGTATTTGTCTAAATGAGAAACTGATTTCTTACATCAAAAACTGATTCCAAGACCCCAGGCTTTGAATGTAGGAATTAAAATGTATAGGACTCTTGCACAGTTTTTGAGAGCTGCCATTTCATGGAGCAGTTTTTCCCTAGAGTGAGAATGAAAAGAGAACCACAATAGTTCAATGAGAAAATTAAAGCCAAAGCAGAGGTAAGTGACTTCAGGGCTTTTGCAAATTTTTGGCTAGCATCAGTAATAAAAATGACACATACGTCTACTAATGTTTAGGCAAAAGAAAAATGAAGTTTTAGTGTAATGAATACTAAAGCTGACAGATAATCAATCTCATAAAAGGGGCCATAATGGCAATGAAAATCTAGGAAACATCCCAGATAGTGGAATGGCATGGTTTGACTACGGAATGTTACCTGGCCACTGGCATCAATTAGCCGTAAGGATCACACAGCCATAAGAGAATTAACAAGAAGCATATAAACTTATTTTTAATCATGATATAACCTGAAATAACTTATGTTTTTATTAATTGCTACTCCCTTTGTTCCATGCTATGTAAATATAAAACCCCAACTATTGTTCAAATTTTTTTATCAGCATTCTTCTACTAGTTTAGCAGTTGGTTGCTATCATTGCTTGACAAAAAAGAATTAGCTTATTATTTAGAAATCATTCATAAGCCTCGTCTCTAGCCAGCAGCCACTATTTCCAGTCAAGATTAGTGGGGTACGATCCTGTGTATTCACATCTGGGGCAACAAACAGGTATCAAAAATTGAGAAGGGAATTTTCAAAGTCTTGTGTGGGAAGGGGATGACTACTTTGCACTTAGTTTAGAATTATGTATATTTGTATTTGTTATGATGTCTATTTGAAGTTTGGACCAGATGATCTTTTGAGGTCCCTTCCAACCTCAGCTATTCTGTTCTTCTAGGAACTGAGCTAGCAGACTAGAAACATTTCCATAGAAGGCAGCCTGATTCTTGTGGTTCTTGTGTGGCTTTCTTGTGGATGTATTTAAGACCCCAATGAAGTCCAAAGAGGAGTATCTATGTCAGTTACAGCAAAATAACAATGTATAGTCAAAGAGTGAACTGTAGTGTAATATTTATTTCATAGAAGCATTGAATATCTAAATTGAAAGAGGCTCATAAGGATCATCAAATCCAATTCTCTGCTCCTCACAGGACTACCTTAAAGTAACCCGTACGGCTAAAAGCATAATCCAGATGCTTTTCTGAAGGAAAAATAAAGTAATTTTATTGTGCCAATAAAATATGGCCAGAATTCTTAAAATACTTCCATAAGGGGCTAATTTTTAGACTTGAAGTGCCAGAAGGTACTTAGCATGTGAACTTTAAATGTAAAATCAAATATGCTTTGAGAATAAAGCTGCTGACTTGATTTACGCTATTGTCAGGCTTGTGGCAAACAGTGAATTGGAGAATGGCAAGACAGGGAGCAGAAAGTAAAAAAATTCAAAATGCTTACAGTCTTTCCAAGGACAAGTATAGTATCCTTTGCACTTCACAAGAAATGGACACGTCTAGAGCAGCAGTTGCAGAGGAGGTTTTCTCCATTATCAGTTATTGTATCATTCATATGTTTTATTATAATACAAATCCACTAAGTAGATTATTAGCATTCTCTCTCATCTTATTTGCAACTAATTGTTACTTTTCTTTCGCAAATAATTGCTTCTGTTCTTTTTTATAAATTACTTCCAAGTTCTTCAGAGTTCAAATTCCTTCCAAGTTTTTTAATGTTCCCATGCAATGAGCAAGATGGCTTCATTGCCAATACTTAATGTAGAAAATGGCCCTCAGTTACCAAACACCCACACCAGACAAATTAGCAGTGAGTTACGCAGTACTGTCGTACCAGCATGATATTCATGGCATCCATTGGTATGTAACTGTCTTACCATAGAAACTACAGCCTATGTGTTCTGAATGATAGGCTTAGTTTTGTGAAGAGATTTTTTGCATTTATTTTAGCAGAAGGTCAAGATACCTGATAAATGATACTAGCCATCTGGTTTTAGGATGCACTGATTTCCCAAAAGGCTGCTAGGAAAGTAACATAACTACATCTCACATTTTAAAAAATGCAGAGCAGGACATCTGCCTAGCCTATTTGTGTCTGATGATGCACTCACACACATGAGAAGTTCATGAAGCTTATAATAATAATAGTAATAAGGAGACTTCAATAGGCTATGGTTTGTCACTCAAATTTTGGTATAAAAATTAATTATACAACAAGAAAGTTCTCTTTTATTGACCACATTTTTGTACTTCTACAAAGCTGAGTTCATCAAGTTGATCAATGATTATGACCCAAAAAACTTCAGCCTTATAATTATCAAGTTGTTGGTCTAATCCACGATGTGGCAATGTCACAAAAAGGATGTAAAGGCTTTGTAATCAAATTATCAAATGAACAGGCTTTGAAGAAGTTGTATAAAGAAATACTTTCATAAAAATATTAGTTGGGGAAATTGCAGCTTCAGTGCAATGGATCGGTAAGACTTACTTAAAAAAGTGTCTAAAACTACTGGGGACATATAAAGGCACTTACAAAAGCCTAAAGGGGATAGTCTGACAGAAGATGGTACTTTACACATGGAAAATATGATGGTATAAATTAGTAAAAAAAAATATATTAGACTTAACCTGCACAACAGCTGTACAAAGCCTAAGTGATTGTCTGCTTAAAGAAGGTTTGAGTCATTGTTTTAAGTTTGTTTCAAGTTGCAGGCATGAATTAGAAAAAACAAAACCTATTTCTGAACTTAAGAATGGAATACAATAATGGGCAATGTCCCTCAGCTCTTCAGTCTTTCAATGTAGGACCAGACAAGCCTTCTGTCTAAAGCTAATGGTAGCATTGGGTTAGGGGACTTCTACACAAAAGCTCAAGGTGAAAATATAAAACAGTGCATTTAAAAGCTTGAAAATCACCAACATAGAATTATTGCAGTGAGAACACTGAGACAAATATCTTCTAGGTCAAAGAAGCCAGAAAGGTCAAACAGATCCTAACAAGAGTTGAGCTGATCTATTTAACCCGTCTAGAAGCCTAGCCTGAGAGCTTCTTATTCACAGAAGTCATTGTTGCTGAGAAAGCATTTTACTGACATTACTGTGCTGACACTACTGTGCAGCAAGATCACTGTGTGTCTGAGAAAGGTTTAGTAGAACTGGGCCCCAAATATCCAAATGGCCATGTTTCTACTGCCAACTAAAAAAATATTGAGAAGCAATCCTTGGCACCAAGAGCAAGTGGCGGCAGCTAGCTCACAGCCATGCTGCCAGCAGCTACGTAAATTTGGTCTTAGAGCCAGCTAAAGTGGTCCAAACCAGAGGTATGGTGAGAGGTAACATTCACAAAGGGATTCAGTGTTCAGGGTCACGCCTTCTGCCGCTCTTACTTAACTTTATAGACATAGCCGTAACCATATTATTTTATAGTGCAATATCTGGATGAGAAATACGTGTTATTTGCTTTGCAGGTGTTGAAGATGTCCTTTAGACAAACAATACACAAGCTGTGATGAACATCACACAACATTATCATAGAATCATAGAATCATAGAACAGTTAGGGTTTGAAAGGACCTTAAGACCATCTAGCTCCAACAGCCTTCTCATGGCCAGGGACACCTCCCACTAAACCATGACACCCAAGGCTCTGTCCAATCCGGCCTTGAACGCTGCCAGGGATGGAGCATTCACAACCATCCTGGGCAACCCATTCCAGTGCCTCACCACCCTTACAGGAAAGAATTTCTTCCTCATATCCAATCTAAACTTCCCCTGTTTTAGTTTAAACCCATTACCCCTTGTCCTATCACTAAAGTCCCTAATGAAGAGTTCCTCCCCACCATCCCTATAGGCCCTTTTCAGATACTGGAAGGCTGCTATGAGGTCTCCACACAGCCTTCACTTCTTCAGGCTGAACAGCTCCAACTTTCTCATCCTGTTTTCATACAGGAGGTAGTCCATTCCCCTCATCATCCTGGTGGCCATCCTCTGGACTTGTTCCAACAGTTCCATGTCCTTTTTATGTTGAGGACCCCAGAACTGCACACAATACTCCAAGTGAGGTCTCACGAGAGCAGAGTAGAGGGTCAGGATCACCTCCCTCAACCTGCTGGTCACATTCCTTTTGATGCAGCCCAGGACATGGTCGGCGTTCTGGACTGCAAGCACACACTGCTCACTCACGTTCATTTTGTCATCAGCCAACACCCCCAAGTCCTTCTCCGCAGGGCTGCTCTGAGTCTCTTCTCTGCCCAACCTGTAGTTGTGCCTGGGATTGCTCTGACACAGGTGTAGGACCTTGCACTTGGCATGGTTAAAATTCATCAAGGTTCGCATCAGCCCATCTCACAAGTATGTCAAGGTCCCTCTGGATGGCAATCCTTCCCTCCAACATATCAAGCAAACCACACAGCTATTATCCTTCAAAGGCAAAAGACTTCACTTATTACTAAAGCCTAATCTGAAAATGTTTTTTTCTGAACAAACTCTGATGTTCCTGTTCAACCTAATGTTACATGGTAGTTGTGAAGTGATAACATAAATTAATAATACTGTACTGTAGCCACAGTCTGACAGAACACCGTTTCCACAGGTCCTGTTGTGTAGACAAAGGCATTTCATTACTTATAGCTAGGCAAGTACATCCACTTCTATAATATGAATTACGAATAATCTAAATAATTAGATCTCTACTGTTTCCCTAATGATCTAATCTGTTTCAAGTGTAAACACAAGAGGGAGAAAGCAGGCCAGTCTTGATTTCAATGATTCTTAATGACAAAACATGAAATATCCTCTAACCCAGTTTGTTCTATTCTTCAGTAATAGTTTTACTTATAGCAAACAGGGATTGTGCTCATTTTGCTATGCCAACCTTGATCATACTGAATACATTAAGAGGTAGGTCACCTGACAGGTCTTTTCTTTTTCTTTTTAATTGAAATCGATGAAACTGACCCTGGCAGGTAAAACTAATTAGATCATTAAAGAAATAGCAATATTTTTAATGATGAGATATGATCTGCTCTGCTTGGAGTTCTATCTAAAAGAAATTAGTTTGAAACCAATGCATAGGTGAGTTTTTCCTGAAGAAACTTCTTCAGGAAGAAGAACTTTGAGGAAAGTACCTTAGAACTTAAAATTCAGCCTTTAATGGTATTCAGCATTACAAGAAAAGTGAACATGACTCTAGCATATCTCCACTCATGTAAGCAGAGGCGAGTCCACAAACACAAGCAAATATTGTACCTCTTATATTTGGGAATTAACCCTCTTGTGACTGACTCGTGAGACTTCACTTGGAGTACTATGTGCAGTTCTGGCAACATAAAAAGGACATGAAAATGTTGGAACAAGTCCAAAGGAGGGTCACAAGGATGATCATGGGACTGGAGCATCTCCCATATGGAGATAGGATGAGAAAGTTGGGGCTGTTCAGCCTGGAGAAGAGAAGGCTGCGTGGAGACCTCATAGC
>JANRGW010027314.1:11293-21531 GCA_024733675.1 Psilopsiagon aymara | reverse complement strand
GGAAGAAATTCTTTCCTGTAAGGGTGGTGAGGCACTGGAATGGGTTGCCCAGGGAAGTTGTGAATGCTCCATCCCTGTTGGTGTTCAAGTCCAGGTTGGACATAGCCTTGAGAGATATGGTTTACTGGGAGGTGTCTCTGCCCATGGCAGAGGGATTGGAACTAGATGATCTTAAGATCCTTTCCAACCCTAACTATTCTATGATTCTATGACATTAACAACCTCACATCTTTGGACTATATGTGAGCTTTCAGCTCTGATGCTCTCCAAAAATCTCTTCTTAGGTCCCATGAAAAAACATGTATGAGCTTTATATCAACAGGTCACGAATAAAGCTTATCATCACAGTGACAGTGTCTTGGTTTATACATCAACAAAAACTGTCCAATAAATACCAACCCATCAAGAAAATTTTGATCAGTCAGCTAAATGATCATTTAGATATAAATAAGATAATTGTGTGCATGAAAATCATAACTAGAGGATAGTTCTCGGATCTGGAGACAATACATGAAATTCTCACAGATCATGTGACACTAGATAAAATTCAGCCATAACAAAAATTTACCTCCATGTCCTTAAGAAATTTTCCTCAGGAATAAGTGACATTCTTACCCAAAAATCTTTCAGGCAGTTCTCTAAAAGGGCAGAAATGAACTGTGATACTACCTCGTATCACCAAATAACTGCAATAGCTTTCTGTCCATTCTGCTGCATTGAAGGAATAAATGCATTTATATCAATTAATTTTAATGCATAAAATGTAAGCAATCAACATCATTTAATCCATTTTTTTTAAAATTAAGGGATTTTTACTATTTTTTAAATGAGTCTGTTATTACACACTCATTTATGCAAAATTAGCTCATCTGGCAGGAGAGCAGTTATTAGTGGAATGAAAAGCATCATGCTAAGTAAAGAACTATAATAACATCAGCAAAAAATCCAAACACATTTCAAAAATACATAGTTCTAAAAAATAAGGACAGCTTATGTTGAATTTTAGGAGAATATTCCTGTTATTGGCTACAAAACAAATAACCACAATGTAGATAAATCAAAAACAACAAAAAAAATAAAAAAAGAAAAAGAAAAAAGCAGGAGCATGTTCAAAGTTAATACATTATTAAAAATAAGACAGTGGGAAAAAAAAAAGAAAGTAGTAAGGTATTTAGTATGAAAAAGTTGCCAAATGCATGGTACATATTTTATTCTGTCAAGTAACTGAAGAACAGCATCTACTTCAAGGGTCTATTTTGCTGGAGCAGCATGATCAACATGGGATTTAACAGCAGAATTCAGGTCTCTGAATGCTGATACCTTATGCCATAAAAATAAAGCCTGGGTGGTATGGGATTGACCTTCTGAGAGTCCTTCACCATTCTGGAATGGCCCTTAGGCTCCAGGCGAGATCCCCAGGGGCATTTCACATGGCACCTGACACGTGTGGGCAACCGAATCCAGTGATGAAAACTAACTTTGAACACTTGGGGTGAGATTTAGCTTACTGTGTGTAGTTTCTAAATATAAGCCTGATGGCTAAGCTCCCATTTCAGTCCATGGAGAGCTAATCAAGGCAAATAGGGCCTCAGGAGTAGTTCAGCTCACCCTAAAACAGACATCTATATCTGGATAGCTGAGTATCTGCCAGACTGTACTGGCCGTATAGATTAAAGGATAGTGAGAAAAAAAGAGACCACTTGCAAGAAACTGAAACTCTTTACTGTGCTGGAGTTTGTCACTTGGTATTATTGTTAAAGTTGTTTGGGAAAGGAAAATATGTGGAACTGTAACTTTAGAAAGCCTTGACTTATCCCAGGTAGAAACATGCAGCATCTAGAGGCTCGTTAGCCTTCATCAGAACAACATATCATGCCACAAAGGGACATAAATGTCCAGTTGAATCACTCCAGGAAGCTTTTTCTGGAGAAATGTGATTGATGCTAGTGCAGAGTCAGGATAGCTAATTCAAAACCCATAAAAGTACATCTGTGTTAGTAATCCAAAATAGGAAAAAGAGAAATAAATCTCCGAGTACTGTACCTAAAATACCAGTCAAAGTTATAGCTCCCAATAAATATTTAATAAAAGGCATAACTAATAAAAGCTTCTTCATTTCAACTCATATCTGAATCTGTAAGGTTTTATTTTGGAAAATTAGATCTGCAGACTCCATGAAGGTATATTGCTCCCTGGTGATCAGTGAATGAACTTGGCAGGCAGTGGTCACCAGGGCATGTCGGGGCTGGGAATGATCTCTGATGTGTGAAACCTCTTACTTCTACAGGAAAGAGGAGTCTAAAATGCCAGAAAGCATATTAAAGAGCAACTCTAAGACTTTCCTGAGGAACAAGTGTGAAATTTCCACTGAAGTCAGAGTTGTGTGTATATTTGACTATTTAGGGACTGAATGTGACCCAAAACTCTTCATAGATTTTAAGCAGTGTTTGCAAAAGACCTTATGCTTCAGAGTATAAAATCCATATCCTTATATTTCTTCAACCTAGAGGCAGCAGCTATGCATCTGAGCTGAAGACTGGTCTTCAGAAATACAGCCATTTGTTTCCATAGAGCATTTCCTCCCTGGCCACAACTGTGAAACTCCCTCTCACTTGCCTACTATTTGCAGGGATATCCTGGACATGCAAATTTTTCAACATCTTGCTCTCAGGCTCCAAAGTGTAGGTTTAGTCAATTCTATAATTTGAATTCTGAATATGTGAGACTAATGTGTACACCAGGGTACATCAAGGAGTTGCATTTCAGAGTCCCAGTTTTAAATACAAATCAGTATTTAGACTGCAGTGTTGCTTATTATTTATATTTGCAATTATTCATGGAAGCCATAGATGACAAGGCATTCATTTTTCTATCATTAAATAGGATTTTTTTGTTTTGTTTTGCTATTTAAGGAATAATTGAAAACTAATTTCTCAGTCTGTGGCAACTGGAAATTGTATGAGATACTCCAAGCTTGTTTCTTGTTTACGCTAGTGACAGGCACCATGAGAATCACAGGATTCTAGAACAACTTGGGTTGGAAATAACCGTAAGATCATTTAGTTCCAAACCGCCTGCCATGGGCAAGGATGCCTCACCCTAGAACATGATGCTCAAGGCTCTGTTCAACCGGACCTTGAGTACTGCCAGAGGTGGAACTTTTACCATTTCTTTGGGCAACCTGTTCCAGTGGCTCCCCACCCTCACAGTAAGGAACTTCTTCCTTATATCTAACCTAAACTTCCCTGTTTAAGTTTAAGCTCACTCTTCTTTGTTCTACTGCTACATTCCCTAATGAAGAGTCCCTCGCCAGCATCCTTATAAGCTCCCTTCAGATACTGGAAAGCTGCTCTGAGGTCTCCATGCTGCCTTCTTTTCTCCAGGCTGAAAATGATCAGCCTGAATTCTATGAAAACTCTGTAAAAAATAATAAGAGGTCTGCGACTATCTTGGTACTGTAAGATCATTACCTGCTCTCTTCTCCAAGAACAGCTGCATAATAACCTGTAATGAACCATTCTCCACTTCTTTCCTTCAATATTCCTTTTCAGATCAATCTGACATCTATCATTATTAAAGAAAATGTCAAAAACCGTGACCCTCATGAATCACCACCATTAATTCTGATATGCACAAAGAAAAAAATACATCCAAAGACCTTTTTCACTGCTAGATTGAATTGCCTTCTTCTCTGGCAGGCCCAAGTATCCTTAATATAACTAGTGAAACAGCAAAAAAAAACCAGTAATTGCTTCTGAATCACACCTTTTCACATAAGCAGATAATTTGGTTTTGATATCCAGATTGGAAAAGACAAATTTATATTTGATGGTATATAAAACTGTCCACATTTCAGCCTGCTATAATATTTATAGGAACTGGGCATCAAGATGCTAATATGAATTACTGAACATACATTTTTTGCTCCTTCATGTCAACACGTGTTGTGCTGCAGAGCTGCAGGATCCTTTCATTTATCAGCTGAGTTAGATGTATCATCTCTTAGACGTGCTCATTCATTTTTCATCCTCACCGGCAACTTACACTTTTACTGCCTGAAAAAGGTATAGCATGGGAGAACTGGACAGCCAACCCATGACTGTGAACATGCACTATATAAGCTGTCCCAAGCACTTCGAACACTAAAAGAGGCAGTATACATTTTCCTTAGTTGTCTCCATTAAAGTGAATATTGTTCTCCAATATGTTGGGCCTATCCCTCTCCTGCAACTCAGATTCTACCAGATCATGGTGTGATTCACCTCTCTGTTATACCTCTCATGCACATGCAGTTCCTTTGTTAATTCATAAGATGCTATCTTTACAGGTTTGTAAAAATATAATGTTGTCAGTCTGAAGCATTGCTTTATTTTACAGGTTTTTTCTACATCAAGGTTTCAGAAAAGCACTGTCTGAATCAGCCTTCCAGTCCCCAGGTGTGTCTGGGATCTGGCTTTCTCTTGGGTTTCTTAGAACTTTTTCTGCATAGAGAAAGCATCCTTTATTACTGTAATGGCTTAGCCTTTTATAGCAGATCATCCGACCATGGAGGAAGATATCCATCAGACCCTTTCAAGAGGCAATGGCTTTAAGCTGACAGAGGGTATATTTAGATTAGATGTTGGAAGATATTCTTCAGTATGAGGGTGAGACACTGGCAAAGGTTGCCCAGAGAAGATGTGGCTGCCCCATCCCTGGAAATGTTCAAGGCCAGGTTGGATGGGGCTTGGAGAAAACTAGTTTAGTGGAAGGTATCCCTGCCCATGGCAGGAGGGCTGGAACTAAATGATCTTTGAGGTCACTTCCAACCCAAACCATTTTATGAATCTATTCTGACTCCATGAATGCAGCCCACCACCACTCTACTTTAGAGGATTTTGATATGTCAAGGCTAATGAGTGTTTTAACTTTAAATGTAAGTTTCAGTCACTGCAGAATCAGGCCAAAAGCCTAATTCTGGTCTAAGGCTAGAGTTAAGTGATGTAAAAAAGCACTGATTTCAGAAAAAATTGAAGCTATCAATTCCATTACAGTGCTACTCCAGGCAAAATGACAAGATGGAAAGGAGTTCACGACACCATTGAATATAACGTTTCTTATATTAATCAAAGTACCTCAAACTTTGCTACCAAGTTTACTGGAAACTTCATAGTCTGGATCCTGAAGATAGTAGGAGACATTCACAAGAAACCTGACTCTCAGGAAACAGGTTTGGCACAACTGGCACAGCAAAACAAAAGAGTAAAGCAAAGCACAAGGATAACTGGTTGCCAGTTTTGTCTCAAATTGTGCCTTGAAACACCTAGTAGGACTTCCGACTCTACCGTCGTTCAGTAAAAAGCAGTTAAAACGAAGGAAGCAGATCCTGGCAAGTCCTAACACTGTTCCTCCTTGTTTCCATACTGGCTGCTGCAGCAGACTGGGACATTGTCTCAGCCTCACCAATTCCTGGTCTCATAAAAATGGTTCATGTCCCCCAGAGACCCAGATTCACAGTTTCTTCTGAGAGCCAGGATTCATACAGTGCCCTGATACTCGGGCACTAGTATACAGGCATATCCCTCTGGGAGCTGGGGGGGAAAAGTGGGAAAGTGAGAGATCAGCTTCATGGTTCTGAGTTACCAGTTGGGATTAAACCATGACAGCATCACTGAACTCTTGCTGTCTTCAGGTTTAGGTGGACACACATGAGACTACATTAGTTCATCAGCTAACTGAATGGCACTTGCAGTCTCAGACTGCAATAAAAGCAAGCTATTTTTATATATAGGCAGCCTGAGCCTGTAGACCTTTAAAATCCTGGCACCACTGGCACTGGTGATTTTCTTAATAGGAGAGCAGAACCTAGAGGGATAAAAATAAGTAGCCTTTGATTCTAAGAAATTTAATAGAAACAGACATGTCTGCCGTGAAAAATTCAAAGGGAGAAAATCTGTTTTGAAATCCAAGCCCCATGGAAATCCACATTTTCCATTAACTTGAATAAAGTCTCAGTTTTGTTGCTGGGACTCAGCTCAGCTGTTTCTTTTCTTGGCTCACCCATAGATATATCCTCCTCCTATGTAACCACTGCTGGTTACTGTCAGAGACAGAGTTACAGGACTAGACAGCCCTCTTGTCTGAATGAAATATTCTTGTGTTCCTAGAAGATGAAAATGTGGCGTGCTCTTTAACACACCATTAACTCAGATGAATAGTTGTCTTGCATCAGCACAGATGGATTATCCTTGTCCAACTGATTTTAATCACACTACAAAGTCACAATCGATTTAATGGTCCTTCACTGGTACTCTGCTTATTCATGTTATCTTTTTAGATCTGTGGACATCTCCTGTGGTTCTTGATGTCACATTATGCTGAACTACTCTCATCTTTTCACTGAGGATGGTTTAGGAACCTGTCTTTCTGGACTCACAGAGGGAACTGTAGGGCAGCATTAGTGGACCATTAACTGTGGGTGACTTAGTCATTGTAACTGAAAGTGGCATCTGAGCATAACTGTACAGATTAATCTAAATATGAAGCATCAACACACTTTGGTGAGAGCAAAGGATGGGAGGAGGCTAGCATCCAACAACTTCAACTTGCAATGATGGCTCATAAGACACTAGCAATTTGAAAACATGGGAACAGAAGGGGATCTGTTTTCTCCTCTAAACAGAAAATACAACACTGAAAGGAAACACATGAATCATAGTGGCAGAACCAGCCATCACAGGCACTCACAGCATCCAATTCTTTTCCTGCTCTGGTCCACCTAGAAAGTAATTAGCTTTCTCCCATCATTCTTATAGGAAGGCTGCTACAGGCCCTTATTGCTTCTGATTTCCAGCTTACATTTATTCATATCTCTTGAATACACAGGAATGAAAAAGTCAGCATTGAGAGCTGTAAGTGCTAGCAACTTGGAAAAAAAAGGTCCTTTGCTTGTTTCTAGGGAATCATCAGCAGATTCAAGTCATTGTCTGCAAGCAAAACTTCTCACATACAGCATGGATGATCAAGCCAGTGACATACCTTGTGCCTGATCTCCAGAGACCTATGTAGAGACATATGCTTAAAGTGCATGAGTTGAGAAGTCTTGCTAGAAGCATTTGATGGCAGCTGGAACCCAGAGCATGTTTTGCGAGAGAATTAATATAGCAAACCACCTGCTTAGAGGCTCTCTCTCCTACAGCTGTTTAGCATGACCAGAAACTCATCAGTCAGGACAACAGGCTGACAGTTCTCACACAGGTCTGACACATCAGGAATGCAGAAGTGGAAAAATACAAGAAGCTGCACCATGAAGTTCACTATGAACAGCTAAGAAGCAGCCCTGACACCAGCCCTGATGCATCATTTTTCAGATTGATGGTTTGGTCTTTGGTAAACATTAAGACCTGGAGGCTTCCCAAAGGCTTGCTGCAATCTAAAACAAAAAGTCAGACCTCTGCACAAAAAGGAAGGGTCAGAGGGATTGCAGGGATATTCCAATTTTCTCTCTCAGCTAGGCCTGGAATGTTAGTTGATACTCATTTGATCTGAATATAATTTCTGAATATAATTTCTGAGGAGAAGAAGTGGAAACAGTAAATGTATTTGCTCATGCAACCCCTGCATTCTTGTGCAGATAGGAATGAAGAAGCCAGGAAGTATGAAGTATTTAGGGAAGAAGGAGCTTGACCTGTGAAGGGGCAGAACTGAAGTCCCAGATCTACTTTCCATTTTATGTATTGGTCATTAGGTCATCTCCGGGCAAAACCAGAGATAATTCCCTGATATGAGGGAGTATAAGCCCAAGTTCACCACTTCACCGTTCTCTAACCAGGATCTGGGTTTCGGATGAGTGGCTGTCTCTTTATATCCCAGGCTTCTGAGCAAGCTCAAGCCTCAAAACATGGGTGCCAAAAACCACTGAACCCATCCAAATGAACTGTGGTGCCCAGCAGTGGGACAGACGAAGGGACCATGTTGAGTTTCATCCTCCAAATCTCAAAACACAACTTGGCCTCTCTTCTCCAAAGCAAGAGGGCTCCTAGGAAAAGGAAACCAGCCTTAAACCTGGACAAGAGGCAAAGTTATGCTTGTACCAGGACAAAGTCCAGGGCTCCACAGACACATGGTGGGAGCACAGGGATGTAGCAAGGACATCCTGGTGGGCATCTAACCCTCAAAGGCAGTTGAGTTTTCTACCCTTTCAGTAGGCACAAGGTGGTTTGTCCATTTCCTACCCTCTTCACCTCTTTCACCTGAATGCCCCTAACTGTTCCATTTGCTGAAAGAAACCAAAGGCTTAAAAGAAGCATCTACCTTATGCTGCCACCTGATATGACATAACGTGACATACGGTGCCATCTGCAGTTGCAGTTTATATCTTAAAAAAACTCAATTGAATGTCATGACATGAAATAATAGGAAATGATGCATGACAAATTAATACCTAAAAAAGCAGTAGCAGCTGGATGTGCAATCCTTTCTTCAATAGTTCTCATAGTATGCTTGTTGGAACAGTTTCTCATGTTCACAATTAGAGACACTGCACACTGACTCCCTTAGCAGTACGCCAGACCATAGCAAATCCTGTTTATTTGCACCACAAATCCTGTTGATTTGCACCACAAATCTGTGGCTTCTGGAGCTTTTAATTTTTAATTGGTAGGATACAGTGTGAATCTTTTACTGAGCATTTTCACAGTTCACCACAGGTGGTAGACAGCACCAACATGCCAGCTTTGTTTTTCGTATAGACATTTCAAAGGCCACCAGGTTTGGAGTTTCTGCTTGATTTTAAGGAGTTGATATGAAGAGCTGTCCCTGGATTTCTTAGCTTAAGGCATGTTTCAGGGGCACTTAATGTGTCTGCACAAAAAGACAGAGTTCTGCTTTTTTTTTTTCAGTTTGTGTAGACTTTGTGTGAAGGGCACATTTTTAGTGATACAATGCTTTAAAGGCTATGTAATACAAGTAAAAGATCTTTCATGAAATTGACGTTTTCCCATTTCATACGTTTCACCCGAGTCAGCTGAACAGCATAGGAGGGTGCAAGGAGCATAGAATTCTCCTTACCATATAATGAAATGAGCCTTTATAATATTTTGGGCAGAAAATAAAATGCTTTATATGTGCAACAAAGCCCATAACCAATTCTACAACTAATTGCTTTTTCAGGAAAAAAAAAATATTTTTACAGTTGAGGAAGTGAACCCATTCCTCCAAACTTTAATGGATCAACTGCACTCAGTTGACTGTCACTACAGCAATGGTGCGAGGTATGCTGCAGCAAGCAGTCTGTCATCTTAGGTCATTTACTTTGATTCAGATTAAATGAACTACATGTATTGTTTTCTAGCTAAAACATTGGTTGTTTAAAGTTAAGAGGTGAAAACTGCATTATTCACTCCAAGCTATTCTAATAAAGAAGTATTTTAAGTTTCAAATATGAATATGTATAAATATGCACAAATTCCATTGAATAAATCAAAAAAATAAACATGTTTCTGTAGACACAAATAGCATCATTGTGGACATTTATTCTTCTATCACATAATCTTTTTTTTTCTGTCATGTCTTTCAGATGATCTCTACTGCAGAGTACTATATCTCTTTCATCAGAGGGCTTTGAAACTTTCAGTAATAGCATTGATTCCCAAGAAAGAATGCATCCAGGATTTAGGGCATGTTTATTACCCATAATAATTTTAATATACTTAATAAGAACTTGAATCTCATTGATATTTAGCAAACTGGAGTAGCTGATTAGCTTGGATTGCATTCACTTTCATGAGCTGCATTCACTTTCATGGGCTACCTTATACACTTTTATATACTGATTAGTCCCTAGCATTACTTAGTAGAGTCACTTATGCTGCTCACACTGACATTACTAATATTATGTTCTTAAGTCTCTTTCCTATGTCTGACATATTTGTATGAGAACCTTACATCCAGAACCGCCATCTGTTCAAGTTACATGCAGAGCCTCTGGAGCTCCAGCCTCTGGAGTTCAAGGCAATAAAGATTCCCACGTGCTCTGAAACACCAGTTTCCAAGTCAGTCCTGCTATGACACATTATGGAATCATAGAATAGTTCGGGTTGGAAAGGAACTTAAGATCACCTACTTCCAACCCCTCTGCCATGGGCAGGGACACCTCCCACTAAACCATGACACCCAAGGCTATGTCCAACCTGGCCTTGAACACCAACAGGGATGGAGCATTCACAACTTCCCTGGGCAACCCATTCCAGTGCCTCACC
>JANRGW010027314.1:0-11193 GCA_024733675.1 Psilopsiagon aymara | reverse complement strand
CTTCACCTGACTGCCATGATTTTTCAAATATGATGGACAGTGTCTTAGCAACTTCATTTTCCAGCTCCTTCAGGACCTGTGGATGGATTTCATCAGCTTCCATGGACTTGTATACATTCAGGTTCTTAAGACGGTCTCGAACCAGATCCTCTCCTACAGTGGGCCCGAGGTCTTCATTCTCATAGTCCCTGCATCTGCCTTCCAAGACTTGGGTGATGTGGTCAGAGCATTTGTCGATGAAGACTGAAGCGAAGAAGTCATTAAGAACCTCACTGACTTTAAACCATAGATGCAGATATATGCATATATTCACTTAGTGAGTTAGCCTTGAAGAGCAAGGAGAAAAAGAAGCTGCTATTTCATTCCACAGAATGTTCAACGTTTGTGGTAAACAGATCAGTCATTTTAAACCTTCAAACTCTAAGCATTTATCTATGTAGGAGCCTTCCTGAACACAGGAAAATCATGGAATTTGCCTTATCTTTTTATGGAATTGTGCTCTCAATTTTGAGAACAGGACCCCAGATTCTGGTTCTTTTTCTACACCACTTGAGACCTACTGTGTGTGCAAAAGTGAGAACAAAACAAAACAAAACTTACTGACAGTCAGACTTAAAAGAATTGCATAATATAGGCTTTCTATGAAAACCCTTTATCCACTGTTAATTACTTGTCACTTAAACAGGCTTCGTCTACCAAAGGTCAGGACAAAATACTAAGAAATAAAGGTTATCCAAGTGTTTGATGCTGAATTGTGAAGACAAATTGGGAATTAGTGGCTTTGTCAAGTACTTCAGAAAAATGCTACCAGCTGACATATTGAACTTTCGACTGCTTAACTTCAAGGATAACAAATAGCCTGTCATGTCAGCTCCTGCAATGTAATTAGCATTAACAGCTACATAAAGTAAGCAATTACTTTCAAGTATAGTTTCTTAACAATAACAACCAAGAGTTCCTATGTAAAACAATGTCAATTCATCTTGAATGACTCATGAAATATTCCTTCTACTCTTCAACTATTAGAGGGGGCTGACTGAACCCCAACAAAGCCATTGCTTTCACAAAAGTAAAGTCCTCAGAAGCAATTTTCCAAAACAGATATTCTTAATGCTCCCCATAACATGAAACAGAATGTCAATAAAATCACAAAAAAAGTTTGAAATGTATGGATTTAATTCTCACTCTGTGGAAAACTTAGGCCTTTGCTAAGGGTTTAAAATCATGCAAAAATTCAGCAAAAGTGCAACCTTTCTTTTTCATTCCATATTTAGAAATATTTGCATTGCATTTTCCAGTGGTTTCAAGCTTAGCCCTCAAAGGAAAAAAAGCTATACTGCAATCAAAAGTAATATAATTTCTTATGTTTTACCAGCATGAAAGAAATACTGATAATAAAGCTTAAATATATAATACAATATTTTTTTCAATATTCAGAGATGCCCTTTTGAGTAATAAGATCTGCAGTGTACACAGGTATACCCACCCTGAAGCATCCAAAGCCACTGGAACAAATAATCTCATGTCCAGAAAATACCAAAATCTCTACATGTACACCCAGGGTGGGAGTCATAATTGCAGTTTCATTTCAGAAGGCTCAGAAGAAAGAACTATCAAACATTAACCTGCTGTGATGTTTAAACAAGCAGCAAACGGAAACTATGTTGGAAAAGTAGAAGTGACTAGCTGGAACAGGAAATTTGTCTTTCTGATATGGTAGGGAATCTCTATGGGCACGCAGTCAATACATTCTTTAGGTATGTGTTCTGAAGGTTCTTGGAGTTCAGAGACTCAAAAATTCAGAAGACCTCAGATTGTGTTGTTGCTTCCATGAATTAAAAACTGAAGACATAAAAAATTTATGTGAAGTAACTACAATATAAATAAAATGCAGGAATGCCTGTTCTTCCATGAGGTGAATACCTGGTGTCTCAACACCACTGGAAGAGTGGTACGGGCTTGTGACAATGTCCTTATTCTGTTTACTTTGCTGTTTTCTGTGGCTGATGGATACAGAACCTGTATGGACCAGAGTGTAATTTTGGCTTAGTGGTTTACATATTTTTCTACTTCTTTTCAATTATTTTCATATTATTTAAAATTATGTATTTAGATAATTAGTTTAGAAATAATTCAAAACATTCCACATATTCATATGAAGGCAAGTGCAAAGTGTTTTGGAATAAATTTACTAAATGTGCTAATAAAAGTATGTCTAACACAGTAAAGAAAAAAATATAAAAATGAAGGTAAGCATAGTGTCATAGTGTAATCTTTCTGATAATAATCCTCTTATTCCCCAGACTCCTTGTGTTTGAATAACCAAAGACAAGATTTTGAACAGCCTGTCACACACAATATGTTACAATATAATAGAGAATCAAGAGAGACAATTTAATCTTTTTATTACCATGGCAAAATCCACCAATGCTCCCAAGGAGGTTTGCAAGGAAGGAGTAAACAATCAGTAGAGGGTCCCTACTCCAGTGAGGAATCTTGTTCATGCCCATCCTTTCCTTTGTATCAGAACACAAATAAATTGTGACCTTTGTCTTCAAACATTCGCTGATGTTCTATGCACATAGATAGCATCTCTCTCAAATCATGCTGTCCACCTTACTCCAAGCACTGTGCCCTCCAGAGCAGCAGCGTCACATTTTGAGAGCTGTACTGCATCTGGGCAGTTCATGTTTGCAGTGACCTACCACATCTGCCATTGGAAAGGCCACAAACACGTCTAGTGTTTGCTGGGATAGCCTTGCACACAAAGTGAGGTTTGATTCACTTTCATGGGTGCTTAACTGCAAGATTAAAAACTATGCATCTGTAAAGTCACTGTAGTTTTCTGTCCTGCAAAAGCATATGCCCACGAGTGACTATGCTGACATGAGAGGTTTCATGGGAACTCCTGAATGCACTGACTTAATGTGCTCTGAAAATTAGATGGGTTCTATTATGGTGGGTGCTGTATAAAAACTTTATAAAAAAATGAATTTCTAATTTCTAAATATTCTGAACTCTTTGTGTTCTCTAATTTTTAGTGTGTCAGACCATATACTTTATTGTTATAATACTGTGTATCTCATTTACAACTGCAAAGCATTGCTAACTCATGTTCAGTACATAAGTTGCTAGATCCCAAGGACATTTTCTACATCAGTTTTCCCCATATTGCCTTTATTCGGTCCAGCATCTTGCTCTATGTTGCATTTATTCAAATGAACATTCCTATCAAAATATGGATCAGTTTCTTTACATTTTAGAAGCACTGCATTTTTCACATTTAGCTTCCTTATATGCTTTCTGGACTATTTCTTCAGTTTGTCAAGGTACTTTGGATTTCAAATTCTATCCCTCAGCCTGATTTCCACACCTGCAAAGTGAACTCTTATTCTTTCCTGCAAGTCATTTATGAAAATACTGAACAGTACCAAACCACTGAAGAACTTTACTCTTCACAGTCCCTGGTGTGACAATGCATGACCAGTAAGTTCTCTCACTATATGGTGCACTCCACAGTTCTGCTTTCTCTTCACAGTAGTTTCAGCTAATTCAGATTTCCTTCTGAGAAGGAAATCTTTATGATGTAAGTAAGAAAACATGATATGACATTATCAGAAATCTTCCCACAGTCATGAAAATGTTCTGTTGCTCCATTTACTGCTCATTGCCAGCAACAAAGTTAAACTGGCTGGCCCGCCCTGACATTTTTTGAGGGTAGACATCATGGTTGTTCTTCTGTCAGAGCTTCCTCCAGGAGTTCTCATAAATAGTTACTATGGTCATCAGGGTGCCTCAGCCAAATTTGCTGCTGCTGCAGTTCTATTATCTCACTGCAAGATGCTGAGCTCTCTCAGTGAAGCATAAGATGGTTTGCATTTCCTGGCTTTAAACAAGCTGTCCCATAGTCAGCCAAGAAGCAGCCATCAGAGCTATAGACTGCATTGGGCAGCCCACCCTCAAACCCAGAGAACTGAGCTCAGCTGGCCTGTTAAGGTGTAAAAATGCGCAAAATCCATATGCTGAGAGAACTTTAGCAAGAGCCAGCAGGAGCATTTCACAGATGCCTCTGCCGGTGCAACAAAGACACCTGGGGTTCAGCAGAGGTCTTTTCTGGAACTTTGTAGATTCACGAATTACACAGTTCACCGTTCCACCTGCCCAATGATAGGTGCCTTGCGACTTTGTGCATCCTAAAGCAAGCAATGGAAACTGCTGAACTTCAGGTCCGGCTACATTATAGCTCAGCTCCTGGGAATAGCTAACTTTCGCTCCTCACTTCTCAAGTTATTTACCAGAGCAGGACTTAGAAATATTGCCATTTCCTGCTGAATGGAAATCTTGGGGACAAATGAATCAGAAGAAAAAGCAAAATTTACTTCTTTTTTTTTTTTTTTCCCTCAAATTAAACAGATAATTCATCCACACAGCTAGTTTTATCCCAGTGGAGACAGGCAGTCCACAAATCCTCTGCCATAGACTGAGGAGCGTGGAAGTCCAAAGATCTCTGTAAATTTCCAAAGATGCTGAAATCAGGAACTCTGTACCTCGAGCTTCCATGGTACGATGAGGCTGGTAATTTTTCTGCTGAGTATCTGCAAGTACTAAACTACCCATTTAAAATCCAAATCATTAATGCTTCAGCTGCTGGATAACCTGCCACAGAGCCTCCAACAGTGCTCTTATTGAACTACTGGGAAACCAGACAGAAATGTCAAGCACTACCCCTTCTTCAGCAGGAGTTCACTTAAATCACTCCAGCTCTGCAGAAGTACTACTTTCTACAAATTACTGCATGTAGCATTGTCCTGGGTTCAGCAGTAGCAGTCATTTTTCTCCTTCTTAGTAGCTGGCGCAGTGCTGAGTTTTTGACTTTTGGCCTGGGAACAGCACTGATAACACCAATGTTTTCAGTTACTGCCTAGAATGTTTTGGTCTGACCAAGGACTTTCTGAGCCTCATGCTCTGCCAGGGAGAAGGGGAAGGTGGAAGGAAGTGGAGACAGGACATCTGACCCAAACTGACCAAAGAGGTATTCCATACCACAGCACTTCATGCCAAAGATGGAAAAAACTAGGGGCAGTTACCTGGAAGGGTTGGGGGTGCACAGCTTGGTCGGGCTGAGTGTAGGTGGTGAGCAATTGTATTCTTTTCCCTCGTATTTCTCTTATTATTATTATTGGTGGTAGCACTTATTGTTTGTGTTACACCTTAATTGCTAAACTGTTTTTATCTCAACCTGTGGGAGTTGCATTCTTTCGATCCTCCAGCCCATCCCTCTGGGAGCTGGCGGGAAAAAAGAGGGGGGAGTGAGTGAGCAAACTGCATGGCTGACTGGACTTAAACCATGACAAGCATTCCCTTAATAAGTAAAAGGTATATGCAATCTATCCACCTGCCCATCACCAAAGCTGCCAGCAAACCAGACAAGGAACCGTCAATAGCAGTACTTCCTCCTATACAGCACAGCATGAGTACTCCTATGAGTACATCACTCAGCCGCTATAAACCAAGGATTTAAAATGAAGTGGCAAGATGAGTTCTACTGTCTCCTGTCATTGCCAGGAACACAGGTGCTGCTTTAGTAGCTCACTGCGCATGGTCTTCCTGAATAGTAAAAGCAAATTGTTTCTTTTGGGCAGCAGATTAACCGTAGAGGACTCCAAGTAATAGAAAAGGCCAGCAAAGTGTGTGGCTTCAAATTTAAGGCAAAAGTATAAACCATGTTTGCCTGCATTTTCCTTTCTCTGCCATTAGTACCAGTTTATTCCTACTCTCTCTTCGCGTAAAGAAGTAAGAGTTCAACTCGGTTTTACTCAGCTACCCTGGGGAATACATTTCTTCCAGCAGTGTTCAGCTTAACCCTGTTAAAAAAATATAAAACCAATGGGGATTCTTCATACCTCACCAGGGCAGAATTTGATTCAGCTTCTTCCTTTCTTCTAGTGTCTCTGTTGTCCTTTTCAGCAAGCATCATTACACAGAAGCACTTGTCTGAAAGGCTCCAATTTATCATGGACATTTAGGCCGTGTCCTGCAAGCAAGCTCCCCATCATGTTTTGACAATTTCCACAAGGCTTTCTGAGGGTTACATTTTGGGTGGTGTTTGCCTCAAAATATCATTTTCGTAGGAACTATGGATGGTGAATCCAAAGCAGACAGCAACCTGATTTTGTCTGCACAAATTTCAGACTGAGAGTGAAGGAAATTAACGTTATGCTTGGGGAGGAAAAGTAGTAACATCTTCTGGATGGCATTACAGCACTGTCTTAGCACACATCAGAGCTGCAAAGGGAGATTTTCTGTAAGTAAAATGAAACTCCTTGTCTAGCCTGAGAGAAATTCAAACAGAGAGCAAGAGAATAAATGGTAAGAATGAATTTGTAGCTGGTGAAATGCTGCTGAAGTTATGATTTTAAACATTTTCTGCTATAATACAACCTCTCTATGAGACAGTTAAAGACAGCTGAGGTGAGATGATGTCACCTAACTCTAAACATCAGCACTAGTTGTATAAGGGGCTCTTCATCATCCATTTTAGATATTTGCTTTAGGAGATTTGCCCACTTTTGTCTCTTGACCACAGAGGGAGACTCAGACATTAAGCTCTGATGCAGAGGGCTATGGCCAGCTAAATCCCCTGAGGCTGTTAAGGGATAGTCTTTAATGTTGCAATACCTTTTCAAACAATACAAATACTGTTTTCACCTCTGTAATCAGGAGGAATCAAACCTCAATCAATTGAGCTAACCAAGTTTCTTTCCCCCTGTTGCCATGGATGAAGCAAAACGGAGCAGTTTTCTGATCCAGGATTAGAGAAACTCTGTGAAACAATGCAAAGAAGGGGAGGGAAAAGAAGAAAGCACCTGAACTAGGGCAGAGAGGGATTTTTCTCAGTGTTTATGCTGCAGGTACCACACTGGCTCAGCATCAGTAGATGAAGATGACATGCATCATGTAACCATACAGGTTGGGGAAATGATAGCTAAAATGGAGCTATCCCAGGAAAAGGTAATTGTCAACAGATTTATTAACTGTGTTAACTTCTGGTATCTGAAACATGCACTTGAACTAAATATATAGTTGTCTTTGATGATCAATGGAAGAAACAGGCAAAACTAAATCAGATTAAAAGTACACACTGCAAATGTCCAAGATCTGTTGGATGAATCCCACTTGTTGCAACGTTCACCTGGACAGAGTCCACCTTTGGTTGGGAAACAAAAAGCCCATCCTAGCTGCCCCCACTTTGTGAATTTGATTCCAACATTGTAAGCAGCAAAAGTTAACAGGATAATTTTGAACTGTGCCTGAGCAGCTGGGCAGAGCAGCTGTTTTCTGTCTGACACTAGAAGACACTCCTGTGGCCCGTGGCTTTCAGTGATACTCATTTTATTATCCAGAAAAGTTGAGAAAGCCAGAGGGAATTCAGAGAAACAGGGTAAAAGGGCTAAAGATCTGGACAGAGAGAGTAGTAATGAAAGTACAGAAGCAACAAATATATGTTAGATGTGGAGATACGATTTTGAGGATATCTTGAGGAGTGCTGGAAATTTCTTTAAGATTAGATGTTTACTGAGATGAGATCAAATTAGATTTTTTTCCATTAAAGGGTACATGAAACACCAGGAGGACCGTGAAAAAGGCAGATAGTTTAAAGAGGAGGTATAAAGTGGCAAAAAATTCAAGAGAAATGGTGAGAAATTTGCCTGAATTAGATATTCAATGGGATAAATCTCCCAAAATGGGAAGAAGTCCCTTCATTTGACCTTATTAAATATCAGTAAAACACTCGATAATTTTAAAAAAGGAAAAAAACCCCTGTGCTAGAGAAAGTATTTGTAGCTTGATATTATGGCTCTGACTTCTCCATGGTTTTCATAGATTGTTGGTCTTTTGCAAATGGCCTTTTTGAAAAAGTCAACTAGAACATTTCCATTGAATGCAGAAGGCTTTAGATTTATTTACAGTGTAAAGGTATATATTCCAGGCTGCGTGTCTAGAAGCTAAACTATAGTGCACTAGTTTTAAAATGTGCAAAACACCTGCATTTTCCACCAGCTTCAGTAAGGGCAATGAAAAAGGCACAATAAATGTTAAATGAAAATCATCCTACAGGTTTGCCTCCCATGGTATTTAAGGCAGTCAGTGGTGTTTTCTCCTTGTCTGATGAATTTTGGCAGCCATACCAAAGGTGTCCACACTAACTCAAATGCAGGTGACTCAGAAATCACTCCTGTGACAACTGACAGGCAAAGGGGACTGCAGGAGTGTGAGACATGCACAAACAGGATCCCATGGCTACCCTACACAAACTGTCTGTGCTGGGAGCCACAGCTCACAGGGAGATGTCCAACCTGTTGCAGGACTTGGGTAGGAAGGCAAAGGGTGGTGTAAGCAGGAGTCTGCCTGAACTTCAAGAGGAGGCTGGCTTTGGTGGTCAGTCTAAGTCAGCTTACATGTTGCTTGAGAAGCCTCATCAAATATCTGTTTGTAAACCACAAAAGGACTGAACAGACCAGAAAAGCTGAAAATATTTCCAACTGTTCAGCTCTTTCATGACCTTTCTGTATCAAGGAAAGGAACTGGGGAAAGAGAAGGACAGAGAAGCAAAGCGGAGGTTAGCAATGGCAGAAGGTGAGGGGCTGAGAAATTAAGAAGAATTTCAGTACTTTTGGAGTACCACAAAGAAAACATTATATCACGCTGAGAAATCCCTTGTCCCAGGCATTTTTGGGTACACAAGAAATCATAGCTGCATCGCAGGTAGGCAGTGGCAAGAAAGTCTTCCTGAGCCTCAAGCCCAGTTGGAGAGCCTCAGCCAGCAGTGTCCACTTCAAGCATGGCCAAGCCACAGAGGAAGATCTTTCTGGAAATACTAATGAATGAGGAACAGGTTCATATTAACTTGTGGAAAGTATTTCATTGATGACATTGAGGGACAAAGGAAGAAGGAGATGGCTACAGGAAAAGAAATCTGATTTACCAGTGTGCTTCATTTCAGCCTCCTTTAGCTCCAAAATGTTCTCATGTGCAGTTCAATTCTCTCTCTGTGTGTGTATGCATACAACTTCTGTATGAGGTGCAGCTATATACTTAGAAAGGTGCAATCAGGCATTCTATAGGTAGGTTTAGTTCTGTTACATGGAGGGGCAGTTCTCAGTCTCTCCACAAGAACAGAGCATCCCTATGCTTCAGAAGCAATGGCAGATGGGTTTTGATTGAAAAACTCCCAAGCACTTTATCTTCTGCTATCACAGGAGACTTCCATTCATATCCTAAAACAGTGCTGATGGTGTACCCCTTATCTTCAGAGGAAATCAGTCATGTCTGGTGTAAAGAAAACCACATGTTGTGTCCATCAGGACATTCTCTCTGGATTGCAGTAACAGATACACTCATTAAAAAAAAAAAAAAAAAAAAAAAACAACCCCCACAATTAAATAAATAGAAGCACAAAACAAATTCTACAATCAAAAAAGCAATTAAACTCAATGACAGTGCATTTCCCATCAAAGACTACAAATCCTGCAGAATAACTCCCCATTGCTCAGCAGCTGTGTGCGTTCTGTGTGTGAAGGATGCAAGACCCACCCTGCAGATGGAATTGGCTGCCTGTCAGTCTGTTGGCTACAGCAGCCTGAAGAAAGCAGCATTTTGTTTCAGGTTCCTGAGTGTTCAACCCCAAGTGTAGTTATGCAGGCAGGTACCAAGGTTATACTTTAGAACAAAATGGAGCTTTTCTGTTTTTTATTTTGGCCTTGCTTGTAGACCAAAGGATTTCTTTGTCACCATCTTAAACTATTTACTGGAAATAAATGAGGAGTGTCCTCCAGAGTGGCACCCTCCTGCAGACCACAGGAAGGCAGCTCCCCCTCAAGGTAAATAATCTGACCCTACTTTTCCAAAGCCATTCAGAAATTCTGAGGTTTACCCACTCCAGGCAAAGATCTTACCTAATATTGATACTTTGGTACACTTTCAGAATGGAAGGAATACCCCTTACACATTCAAACCTATACTCTAAGATGTTCACTAAATTTTGTGCAGTAAAACATTCTGAGATTAGGAGACTCAGACTCCATTTCCATGCACACTGATCCTTGGTGATCCTTGTCATCTCTTTATCCATGCCACACTAATCCCATGTCCATAAAAACCTTCAAGGTTGAAAAACACTAATTTTTTTACATTCTGGGCACTTTTTCCATCTTTACATTCACTGGACAAGTGTAGTTAGGAATACACATTTCTGCTTCTGTTCAGAACCCTAAAAATTTAACTTCTTGATTCTAGGATTTGTTAAATTTTGTTTTTAAGAGGATATAAAATTATATTCTATGCCAAAGAACAGCTTAACACACACTTCTGACATAAGATTTTTATCCGCACACAAGTAGCATTTATCCCTGACAGTTTTAGATTTCACCTAAATTTTGATCCTGATAAAGATGTCAAAACAGGATAAACCTCTAGCCGTTTTTTAGAACAGCAATGTCACTTAGAATTTCATAGACAGCTAATGTAATCTCTCCACATCTAAGTTGAGCGACAACTCGAAATACACCATCAACTATGCTTTAATCTTATTTCTTTCTCCAGATTATTTTTTTTAATTTCAGAGTTCTGCAGCAATGATGACTGTGCAGAAAGAAACAAGTGCGGCAATGCCTAGGAGCATCACATATTTTAAAACACTTCCACGATCCTGAAGCATTGAACAGAGGCACCCGAATTCTGACCCATAAATATTTTTCCATCCCTGTTGCCTCAGCAAGTAAAGTATTTTTTTAGCCAAGCACTCTAGTTTCTTGCACATCTCCCCTCCTTGCTTTGCCTCTGATTGCCAGCAGACAACAGAAACCTATGTGACAGGCTACAATAATTTCTTGCAGGTCCATATTATCTGAGCAGCTTAGACATAGTGTCCTAGGTTCAGCAGTAGCAGTCATTTTTCTCCTTCTTAGCTGGTACGGTGCTGTGTTTTTGACTTTTAGCCTGGGAACACCGCTGATAACACCGATGGTTTTAGTTGCTGCTCAGTAATGTTTACTCTGGCCAAGGACCTTCTGAGTCTCATGCTCTGCCAGGAAGGAGAGGAGGCACCAGCCCTGATTGGTTAAAAACGTGCCCCAGGGAGCGGCCAACAGGGCGGGCTCGAGGCGGTTTGTGCGGGCAGGCGGGGGGGATGGT
>JANRGW010027312.1:0-10194 GCA_024733675.1 Psilopsiagon aymara | reverse complement strand
TGCCTCACCACCCTTACAGTAAAGAATTTCTTCCTCATATCCAATCTAAACTTCCCCTGTTCAAGTTTGAACCCATTTCCCCTTGTCCTATCACTACAGTTCCTAATGAAGAGTCACTCCCCAGCATCCCTATACTAAAAGTGCAAGAAGATGCAAGTATATTTTTTTACATACTGGTATTTCATTGCATCAGGAGGTTAAGTAGCACTGTAAGCTTCAATCTTCACACATAAGTGAGACATAGGGGTCCATCACCATGTATTACAAGTCAAGCATCTAAGATTTTATTTATCCCACACTGTTACTTAGTTAAAAGAAAAATAGGATTTTAGAATTCATGTTTACCCAACAAAATTTGAATTACCATTAAGAATGCAAGCATTCAACACATCCCACTGTAAGAGCATGTACAATGAAAGAACAATAAATCTTGTCACCAAGATATCAAATGACTTTGCAAAATATTGAAAACAGCATCTGACAGATTAGAGAGGCATGCTACAATGGAAACTAATGAGATATTTTTTTAAATTACAAGCTAAAGTCCACAAATTGGACCACTTTATCCTATTCTACACTTACTTTCTTAGTCCTTCCTTCGTAACTTCAGAAAAAGACCACTTTACCATAAAAAGCATTGTTGTTGGCCTTTTGCAAGCACATCAAGTTTCTAAAACAGTTAACTCAGAAACAAAAGTACACAACATACAAGTCTGGCAGAGATTCATGCATGCCTAATCAGCTCATATTATAGACTAAGACAAAACATACCCTGCTAACTTTGACATAGCTGAGCTTTGGTGCCTACATACCTATTTTCTTTCAGCACACAATCTTAGCGGTAATTCCATTTTTCACTTCTAACCAGGACAAGATCTGCAGAATGTCAGTATGCATTCTACAAGATGTACAAAATTAAAATACAAATTCATGGAAAAAGAGAAAATACTGTCCTGGCCAACAACAAATTCAGTTACCAACTCCCTCCATTAGAAAGCTGCCTTCTACCTTGAGTAGTCATTGCATTATTGTATATAATACTTCAAAGGCCAGTCAGAAGCAGTAAACACTTTCTCAATACAAAAACAGCAGCTCACCAGCCATTACACAATGCTCATTTTAATCTTAAATCTTCTAAGGCGATGAAGAGAAATGAAATTCTATGTACTAGTAATATTATGCATGCTTACATATAATGCTTTATTCCTTAACTGCTTTCCAAGAAAGGGAAGGAAAGTTATCACATGCTTAACAGTGCTCCCTCAAGTCAATAAGCATCTGGAAAAGTCTGATTTCCCCCACATATGTAGATTTGAATTAAGCACACCATTTTGGCATACTGAACCTTGCTGGAACTGTAGATGTGAACTCCATACATATTTTTAAGGTACCTTGAAACAGTTCCTAGTAACACTAACTTGAAATCAGTACCAGAAACCATGCAACACAGAACAAGGTGGCAATTCATCCTCCAGCATTAATAACCAAGATGGAAAGTTCACTGAGCAAAGGTCCAAGTTCTCTTTGGAACAAAAAGTTCCACTTGGACTGTCTTCCTCACAGTGTGTCCTGGGTTCAGCAGTAGCAGTCATTTTTCTCCTTCTTAGTAGCTGGTGCAGCACTGTGTTTTCAACTTTCAGCCTGGGAACAGCGCTGGCAACACTGATGTTTATAGTTACGGCTTAGAACATTGGGTTTGACCAAGGATTTTCTGAGTCTCATGCTCTGCAAGGGAGGAGCATACAAGAGATTTCTAGAGGCCATGTGCTAAAGGGAACAAGCCTTGCTGTTTTATTAGTACTACTTTCAGTGTCATTCTCCCAATTCCAGTGTAGTTAGATTCCCTTGCCCTATAAAGAACTGAAAATTCTTCTTTTTAGGAGGCAAGGGCAGAAAAGTGGATGAAGCATAGAAGAAAGGAAGGATGAAACTGCCACATAATCTCTTTTCTAATAACATTTACTTTAAATCTTGCTTCCAATCTGTTAAAAAAACAAGTTATCAAAAAATACTTGACAGTTCAGAACATCTGTAATTTCTACCTTGTTTTAGCAGCCTAAGGCTCCTCAGAGGCAGAATACGAAAGCCTCTTCTTTGACAAAGAACAATAAAAAACTACTGACTTTTTCTCTACCTAACCATAAACCTAGAGTCCCCTGCTTTTGAAAATTAAATTAAAAAGTCAGTTATGAAGAAAGTCTACACCTCATGAAAGGCTACAGAAGTGCGATAAAGCTACAATAAAAAGTTTGCCACATGACTCAAGCCACTCAAAAAACATTGCCAACATACACTGTTATGCACAAATCAAAGATATTACAAATACTTAAACAATTTCACAAGACAGGCAGCAGATGGAATTTCTGAACAGACAGAACAGTCTTGCCGCCTGTATATTGCATTTCCTCTAGCGATCCAATAACCTGGATTTGTCGAGAGACGCCAGTTTTGGCAATTTATCATGCCTTCACAAATAGGTATTCGAGCTACACAAATGATGTATTCCCAGCTCTAAGCAGTTTAAAGTGTCCCTTAAAAGCATTGATCTTGTGTTACACTGCTGCAGAAACAACTGTTCTGTTGTACAGATATGACAACCCCTGGAACCTTCTGAGCAGGAGACGAAGTACCAACATGAGGGCAAGGTTGCAACTGTCTGTCAAATCCCCATCTAATCCAGTGGGGAACAAAGCTACACTGCCACCCTTGAATCTGAATGCCTGCCTTTCTCATGGAGCACTTATCCAACTGTTCTGGTGAGACAATGCTTTTTGCTCAGGTGAACTGCTTTCTGGTAATAAGCTCCCTTGAACCTGGTTACTGCAGTGTCACTTAATAATAGCAGTGGCCAGAAGAAAGTCAGCTGGAGAGGGGCCACCACAGATTTATCTGCCTTGTCACAGAGCCACAGCCACACTAGTCAGTAAAGAAAATAAAGAAACCAGGCACTATCAAACCTGGAGCCATGTTAATACTTAGTTACTGAAATATAATATTAAAGTGTCATACTGCTGGATCAGAAATTATGCACTGCATAGTTTTATACATTATTTTATATGTGAAATATATAATATATATATTTTAAATATACCATATGTATATTTTAAACATTAAATGAACTGCTCTCCACAGTAGTACACAGAAACAGTACAGCTGTGTTCTTTATTTTACTACTTTCAGAGTCATACTGAGAGTGGGTAGTTGGAGCGCTACCACACAGGGAAACTGCAGTTCTTTTCTGTCACTTCTTTGATGAATACAATTTTCTCCCTTGACTCATTGGATTAATGCAATGTGAAGCACTTCAAGAAAAAAACAAAAAAGTTTAAAGCTTATAAAATATTTGTCTATTACACCAATGCCGACTGAAAGAAGTGCTGAAGATAACCCAAGCACAAGCAAACAAAAAGAACAAACAAATGTACTGAATGCTTTAACTCAATTTTCCTATCAGGAAATCAGATGTGAAACTATCCAAAGTTACTCCTTTGGTGCCATGTTTTTCAGCACAGCCTATGAAAATGAAGAATTTATTTGAAAAAAAAAAAAAAAAAAAAGAAACAAACCGAACAGGATGTTCAATATTTGCAAACTATTTGCTCCACGTTAAGAGAAGCTCCAGAAATATTCAAGTGTGTTTTACAAAGAGCAGATCTCCTAACAGAACATGGTCACAGTGCACAATCCCAGAGAGCACATACACACTACAAACCACAGTTCCTACTTGTATGGAAGGAAGCTTTACAAGAGTACATATTTATGTTCAAACAAAAAGATAAAACACTCATACTACGTACCAAGTGTGCCTATCACTAATTGGATTTTTGCCTAATTTGTCTCATCCTAGCTAGGAAATGTCCTCTTACAAATACTATTTTTTATCAGGGACACACTATCTTCTCTAACTTATTAGCTACTTCTGTTATCTACTAAAAAGGAATTGTATTGATGACGAAGGCTAAAGAAATAGGGTAAATAAGTACAGTGGATTGCATTATCTTGTATGTATTGTTCCCTAGATTTAAGCCTACTCTATTAAGCATTACACATCTGAGTCTTGGGACGGGGACAAAAAAAAGGAGGAGGGGAAAGTACCAAACTTCACAGGTGCCAGTTAGCTATCTTTACACCTTGCACTTCTCTCTACTAAAAGCAAGCATGGTAGAGAAGCTATTTTAGGAGACACATGGGCTTTGGAGAACAAACTTTATGCCAAAGAATAGTAAGAAATATTGAATATTCAATGCTAACTCCATAGAAAAACCGCTTCTAAATATAGCACACTGCAAATCCTAGCCAGTTTCAGTTTTTTAATGACTCTCTACATAACTAGCCACTTTAAAAGATAGAAAGCAATTTTGTCTGGGATGTGCACTCTGAAAATCATGTATGAATCTGCTGCATATTCAAAGCGCATATTAATTTGTTGCTTCATTCAGTATGCTATTTATTGATTTTACCTCCAATACCAAACTTGATCATGCACCAAAGATGCATCCTGACTCCTACTGTTCATCATCTGCTAACATACCCATACTCTCCATGTAGGTTTCAATTCACGGACTACCAGTGAAGACTTTATTCCAAAAGTCTGCCTGTTTAGAGGATGTTTACAGCTTAGAGCCTCCACAGGTGAAACATCCCTAAGGAGATGAGGCATCGTACCTGAGCACAGAGGGAATGGCATAAGCAGAAAGCTAGGGCAACACAGGCTGGTATTTTAGTCAATGGGAGAAACTGCTGAAAGATGGTGTGAGTTCCACCATTACCCTGACTCAGCCAGAGGAAAACCAAGCAAGTCTGTAATCAGATTCACTCTGGTTTCGGTAGCATTTGTATGAATACTGAAGATTATTTCACTGAATAGCAGGATGGAAGGGACCTCAGGGATCATCTGGTCCAACCCTTCCAGGAAAAGCATAACCTAGACTAGATGAACCAGCACCCTGTCCATCCAAATTTTAAGTGTCCAGTGCTGGGGAATCCACCACTTCCCTGAGGAGACTGTCTCAATGGCTGATTGCTCCCTTACAAAAAATTTTACTCTTGTCTCAAGCCAAAATCTCCCCAGGGTAACTTGTGCCCATTGCCCCTTCTTTACCATGTGACTCCTTGTAAAAGACAGTCTCCATCCTCCTCGTACCACCCTTTAAGAACTGGAACATGGTGATAAGGTCCCCCAAGCCTTCTTTTCTCAAGGCTGAACAAACCCAGCTCTCAGCTTTTCCTCACATGACTTCCCAGTCCTTTGATCATCCCTGTGCCTCTTCTCTGGACGCTTTCCAACCTGTCCACACCTTTTTTGTGTGGTGAATGCAAATAGCTCATTTCAGCTACAGAGGTTAAGCCACTGCATTTTACTTTACATTCACAAGAACGAAGAGCATACATGATCCATCTCTGCACATGTTAGCTAGGATGGATATTGTAACAATACTCTTTTTATTTCTGATCCCTGGGCCTCAGCTCCAAACAGCACTGCTACTGACAAAGCAAGACTAAAGTAATATGGTGTACTTACTACATGAGTCATGAGCAAACTTTTCCTGGGACTAACCTGGCTAGGAGACAAGTCTAATGCACTAAGTTCTTGATGACCAGTAAGGTCAAAAATAAGTTATTTCATTAGCATCTTTAAATTAGTTCATTAAATGCAGAACATCTAGAATTCACTTAACTCTTCATCTAGCTCTTATTTTAGTGAAGTAATAGAAGGACAGAATTAATGACATTATAATGAAGCCAGGAGACTATAGGTTCACAAATCTTAAAGACAAGAGATTATTCCCACTGATCTACTTCAGGCATTGAAATTGCATTGCACTGCCCTGAAAACAGTGCTGAGTTCCGCAGCTCACAGAAGTAACTTGGGCTTCTAACTGTAGGTGCTTTGAGTCACAGCATCCCATTACTTAAGTTCAGAAAAATGTTGGGCATGAAGCACATGAAAAGCATGTGCTTCATCTGCATAGATTCAGGTATTGGGTTTCCTTAAAGCGATATATGTAAGTGTTGCCAATTTAGAGTTTAATTATTTGATTCTTTTAAAGTCCACATCATTAAAAACATTGTTCCAACCAGCACAAGGTTCCCAAAGCTATTTCCGAATACTAAAATGGTCAAATTAGGTATTGCCACCAAACACCAGCAAAGGCAAAGAATAAGGAGACGAGCTGCGGCTGTTCAGCCTGGAGAAGAGAAGGCTGCGTGGAGACCTCATAGCAGCCTTCCAGGATCTGAAGGGGGGCTATAGGGATGCTGGGGAGGGACTCTTCATTAGGGACTGTAGTGACAGGACAAGGGGTAATGGGTTCAAACTTCAACAGGGGAAGTTTAGATTGGATATGAGGAAGAAGTTCTCTACCTTAAGGGTGGTGAGGCACTGGAATGTGCTGCCCAGGGAAGTTGTGAATGCTTCACCACTGGCGGTGTTCAAGGCCAGGTTGGACAGAGCCTTGCGTGGCACGGTTTAGTGTGAGGCGTCCCTGCCCATGGCACATGGGTTGGAACTAGATGATCTTAAGGTCCTTTCCAACCCGAACTAGTCTATGATTCTATGTTTCTCATAGGTAGCTAAAGCACAACTGAACAGGACGCACACAAAAAAATCTGCACCATCACTGCCATGCCAAACTCCTCCACCTGCCAATAACAAGTTTTCACCATCAGCATGGGGTGCCATGACTAACACAGTGCAAGTGAGATTAAAACGGGATTAATTACCATTTAAAGACATTAAGCGAGTCTACAAATATAGTTTTGCTCCTTGCTTCATCAAGTGCATGATCATTTAACGTGCAAATGTAACTAGAATATTTCACCTGAACTTACCTCATCTGAAAAGGTGACAGCAGACACTGCTTTTGCCAACCCAGCTTCACCATTTAATAGACTCCCTGACAGTCTGATTTCACCCCATTTAGCCCTGACTTAAAAACCCCTAAGGAAAAACAAGTTGAGCAGCTTGTACCTAACTATTCAAATTACTTAGAAGTTAATTGTCTCCAAGTTGAGCTATTAGCAGTTTAATGATACAGCTAAGTTTTAAACAGAATGCCACTTTAGCTGTCCCATGACAATTGGTTCAGGTAGCAAAGGTTTTCCTTATTCTGCTGCTCTAGGCTCCAATGCTTCAGCCTGGCAGAGCAAGCATTTTCTAATCCTTCTCCTGGTTAGCCTAGAGAGCTAGGAAATGCATGACAGAGGCAGTCAGATTAATGTCACAAATAGTAATGCAGAGTTGCTCCATGAAAATTAAACTCAAGTTAAAAAACAATTGCTCTGAATGAAGTAACTGAATTCCAACACACGTGGAAGCAAGGAGAAAAAGGCTTATTGTTTCCCCAGTTCTGGAAAGCAAAACCTTTAAGTTGTTGAGTAATCCATCTTATGATAAAGCAAAGCTAAATAAGTAGGCACTTGAACTGCACTGTGCAGCAGTCAGAGGGCTCGGCTCTCTCTTCTCTCCACACAAGCTATAAAACACACATCAAAAGCCAGATCTATGCAAAGACAGATCTAGCTTCCCACATACAAACATGTCATTTCCTTAGCTCAACCTACCTTATGTGCATTCCAAGGGGAACATGCTTTGTCAAATATGAACCAAGGACAATGTGTCCCAGAGGCTTGATGCAGTAAGAATTAAATGAGAACATGCTCACTAGAGAGATGACAATATGAACCTGAAAATGGCATTTAAACAGATCCTTTTTGTTGACAAGTCTGAAGGTCTGAAACTAGACGTAATTGTAATCTCTTCTCTGCCTCAAGTCTAAAGGTTCACAAACTGAAAAGCACACACAGAAATGTTCTCACCATTAAAAAAAACAAGACAAATCTAGAACACCTGATGTGATATTCTTAAAATTAGTATGCTTAACTTGAAAATGAGAAAAAGCCAGGTTAGGCATCCAGGAAAACTTACTACCAGTGAGATTTGTGCTGGAGAAAGACCAGAGCTTTGCATTTTTATTACCAGATTCTCAAGACATCAGGACACACATGAAATAAGACCTGTCCCCCCCCACAGAAGGTAAATCCAGTAACTAAGCCTTCAACACTGTAATCTCTGTTTAGCTACTGTTGGTTTATAACATTCAGTGATTCAAATATGAGAATAGCATAGTGAGAAAGAAGCATATCAACAAACTGAGAAGCAGACTGGAGTGTAATATTCAATAATGACCCAAAATTAGGTTGTGCTCAGCCACACATTGTATTTCCACCTTCACATACTCATATTTGGTTACTCAATACCTTCAGTATTTTTAACTGAAGTTGCCATTACAGGTGGAGAATATTCACTCTGAATTTGACATAGTAGGTTATTTAAATGTATGTTTCTCTGCTATGGAAGGTTCCTACAGTATGAGGGAGGAAACAGAATAAAACTAATATAACATGCATGAGAGTTAAACATTCTTCAGAAGAAAAAGGTAGAAAAATATCTTTCTTTTATAAAAGATACATTGCAGGGAGAGTGGACAGGAGTTTTTGTCAGCCTTGCTAGCTCATCTTCAATAGTCAGAATGTGCTTGATAAACCTTGTTCCCTACCACTTTCACTCTGTTAGCATCTCAGTCATTAAAAAGATCATATTGTGTCAGAAGTGAGAAAGCTGACTTAACTTGTAGGTACTTCCAATCACCAAGCTCTTCAGAAATAAAAGGTCATTTGAATTCAAAATCAAATTAGTTTTTTTATCTCAACATCTATGTTTCAATATACTCAGATGCACTGTTGTATTTTATATTTCTAAGGTAATGCCAAATTGGAAATGTCATCTTTGGTGAAATCATAATTAATAACCAGATTAAGAAATCCTAATTAATATTTGTAATTCTCTGTGCTTTATGCTGATCATAATTAGTTTGGCAAGTTAAACAAAGTTATTTCACAAACACTGATGTTTTTCAGAACTTCGGTCCTTCAATTCTTCACTATAAAGGTCCTGTGCTCTGTGGAAAGGCAGCATCACCCACCAGCAAGTTCTGTGGCAGAGCAAACCAGAACTTGGGGTTTTGGAGCTTTAATAGAGAACCAGTCAAGAAACAATGAAAGAAAAACATCACTTCAAATACTATTCTCAGCAACTGATGAAAGAGATACCACAATTCATTTTCAACTTCACATAATCAACCAGACCGTAAGCCTCTGCTACCCCAGGAGTTCAAGAAAAATTGTACCTACACCCCCTAAAATGCCAATAGAAAAATACAGTGTAGGTGTGGCAAAAGCACTAGAGCAAAGAACAGTGCAAAACAGTGGTCAGGCATGAATTTTGAAAAGCAACCGTCAATGAAGCACGTGAACAAGTGCAACCCTAAATTACAGTTCATACTGAATATTAAGCAGTCCAGATAAGTTGAAATAACAGTGAATTAGTCTTGCAACACTCAATCATGCAAGGTGAAGCTACTCAAACTGCAACTAAAATACACAGGAAAAAATAGCTAAGATCTTCTGTATAAGCATCATATTGCTCTATCATTTAAAACTGCAGTCTTGCCACATAAAAATGTTATTCCCCCTTAAAGAAATCTATTGTCTTGAATTCTCACCCCACACCAAATACTTCTCAGTGCTGTAGCATATTAACTAATCACATATATTAACTATTCACATACCAGTTGTGAACCATCAGCTTCTGCACAGCCAGTAGTGCATTGTAACGAACTTGCTGGTCTTCATGATGCATGTGGTTCATTACCAACTGCTTACCACCAAGTTGTTCAATCACTCTGAAAGAGAGAAGGGGAGCAGTTTTATTGACGTTACTTCAGCTTCTGGGTAGCTATCCTACTCAACCAACTCATGTTCAAGGCAGTAAGAGGTTAAGTTTAAGTCACATAATATTTGTTAACAGTGTTTGTTTCCTAACATATACGTCTTATTTGACACATTACCAATGCAGATCTCTCATATTACCTATGAATTTAATTTTTTTTCAAGGGTTCACAGCATCAGAAAGTGTTTGTATTGGACTCCTCTTTGCCACCCACTACCTACTTCCATAAACTTTGAAATAAACAACAATCCAGGAAGAAGCCCTTTTCACAGAGGGTTATTCACCCACCTTGGTTTGACACAGTTGGCAGGGTACTGCACTAGTGTTATGGGTTCAGCAGTAGCAGTCATTTTTCTCCTTCTCGGTAGCTGGTGCAGCACTGTGTTTTTGACTTGTGGCCTGAG
>JANRGW010027310.1:0-20331 GCA_024733675.1 Psilopsiagon aymara | reverse complement strand
GACTCTTCATTAGGGACTGTAGTGATAGGACAAGGGGTAACGGGTTCAAACTTAAACAGAGGAAGTTTAGATTGGATATGAGGAAGAAATTCTTTACTGTAGTGGTGGTGAGGCACTGGAATGGGTTGCCCAGGGAAGTTGTGAATGCTCCATCCCTGGTGGTGTTCAAGGCCGTGTTGGACAGAGCCTTGGGTGATATGGTTTAGTGTGAGGAGTACTTGCCCATGGCAGGTGAGTTGGAACTAAATGATCTTAAGGTCCTTTCCAACCTTAGCTGTTCTATGATTCTTGTTTCTCTGGTTTTATTCAGTATTATAATTTCTACACATTTGTCCTGTACAGCAGAGCTCTTCAATAGAAAAGTTTGCAATATACTACTGTGTACCTTGCAATACTAAACCCAAACAAGGACTGGGGAGGATATTAATCTAATTTTTAGGGTAAATTAAACACTTTTTTAACTGCAGATGTTAGTTTAATCAAGAATTTGCACTTGATTTCTTTTATTTGGCGATATGGTTTTATTTTATGTGGCATTGGGTTTGTTTCTTTAAATCACGTGCATCTGGCCTTTAGTTTTTTCTAGGTTTACTCAAGTTCTTGACTATTTGAAAAGTCTGCCTGATATTGAATGTATCTGTAGACTTTTGCATTGACCTTTCCTTTAGAGCAATATTTATAAAGAATAGAACAGATGTGGAATGCAAAAGTTTGTGAAACCAAAATGGGTATCTATGTGCTGTTTCAGAAGGGTATAAAAGCTTTCCTAATACAAGAGCACTCTGAAGTATTCCCGTGAGAGGGTAAGCCTCAGCATTACCAGTGATGTCTCCTTTTTATCACAGCCTAACACACTAATGCTAATGGATCAACTTTTTAAAGGATGACAGTTAATTCTATTTCTGTTAAGTGCATTGCAGATACCACTGCAGCATGGTACCCAAGTGACAAGCTCCTACCCGCTGCAGGTGGTTTGATTTCATTGGAGTAGGCATTTCGTGTTGCAGCACTACTTCCCTGAGTAGATTTGCGAGTGCTTTTGAAGAATCTGCAGCTGTTCACTCAGTCTCTTTTTTTCATGAGTTACTTTGATGGTGGCTTGTTGATATGCTACAAGGTTGAGGCAGAAGGTAAAAATAAATAGATCATCTGTTCCTCTTAAAAAAGCCTGTACAAAATTCCCCCTTCCCCAAAAATAGGCAGGACACCACCGCCATTTCAAAATTAGTAGGTGGAACTGCTTTTAGCTGACACAGTCTTTGATTTTATGGGTATCTCCTAGATACGTAGGAAGGTTAAATAACCAGACTTAAACTCTAATGGGACAGTCTGAGGATTAATAGTAATGTAGTCGAAGTGCAAAATGGGATTCAGTGAGGCCAATGTGTTTGCATTTTGGAATGGATTTTAGAGAAATAAATACACTGTACAATCAGCTTTAACTGCTGAGATTTTCTGTGTTTGAGGAGCAAGGTTTTTTTAATCAGTATTCTGATAAGTAATCAGTGTTACTTGGCCTGGGTTTTATCAAGGCTTTGATACGTTACACTCTGCTTAACATTATTTTAATAGCCGTGGTATGGACATATGCAGAGGCAAAGTCTTCTAAGTGATCCTGCAAATCGCACTGAAAGCTGTGAAGACCCATCTTGTGTTTTAAAATATGGTTTTAAGGTATTGGTGCTTGCTGTGTTTTGTCTTGGAATCTTTCCTTTTGTGGTCTCCAGTGATCACAGTGTGATTGTGTTAGAAGGATCTGAGACTTTTTCTGGTGCTGGTTGGAACAAGCTGTGCTGAACTTCTCACAGCTTCAGTTAACTTGCATGGGGGAAAAAAATAAACCAACTCCATTCTGTCCATTATAATATTAATATTTGAAGTAATTTTAAGATTGCACTGAGAAACTAGGGCACAAACAGAATTCCTGTGGTAAAAAAATAATGAACACTTGACCAGTCACTATTAAAACTTAGGTTTTTATCTAGCCTATTCAAAAAGATGTGAATTGAATGAAAATGAGTATGTTTTTGTATGTGTTAACGCTAGAAACTTTAAAGAGTTATTTGAAATGCTGATTAATCTAGAGTGGAGAATTGCAGGTGGGAAGTGAAAGGTTGAGAGATGTGACAGGGATGTTTTAGATGAGAATTAGAATGAATTTCTTCATCAAAAAGGTTGCCCATGGAAGCGGCTCAGTCCCCATCCCTGGAAGTGTTTAAAATATGTGTAGCTGTGGTGCTGGGAACATGACTTAGTGGTGGACTTGGCAGTGCGGAGTTAATGGTTGAGATTGAGGAACTTAAAGGTCTTTTCAAACCTAAGCAAATCTATGTGTCAACAAAAGCCTGAAAAAACTATTGCTCTGACAGTGCTGCAATTGAAAGGGACACGTTTAGCTTTTATGAGTGTAAGTGTAGCTAACTGGCTCGTCATTGTGGCAGCATAACTGTAGTAGCCTAGTCTTCACTTACATGATGTTCACCTGGGATCCTGGGCAAGCTAACGGACTCTGGTGGAAAGTCAGCTGGGCCTTCTACCTGGAGACTGATGCATAGGTATGTCCTGTGTGGTGCTGTGAGTTAATGCTGTTACATGCCATGTTCAACCTTGAGTAAACAAGGTTCAGGATCAGTTATCACCCTATTCCAGTATTGGGAGAGTGGCTACAAAGAAGATGGAGGCTCTCTTTACAAGGAGTTACACAGGAAAGATGAGGGATAATGGGCACAAGTTACTCCTGAGGTCATTCTGATTGGACACCTGGAGGAAAATTTTTTGCAATGAGAACAAACAGCCACTGGAATAACCTCCCCAGGGAAGTGGTGGCTTCCCTAGCTTTGGACGTTTTTAATATTCAGCTGGACAGGGTAATGGGCCATCTTGTCTAGACTGTGCTGGACCAGATGATCCTTGGGGTCTCTTCCAACCTGGTATTCTGTAATTATAGAAGAGGCACTGTGGGCTCAGTCACAGGCTGTTAATAATAATCAGAGGGTTTAAATACCGCTGAAGTTTGACCTTTGTAAGGAAGCTTGATAGCCTCTGCTAGAAAACTTAAGCAGTGTGTAGCCTGGAGAGAAGCAATTTTTAAAATTTATTTTGCTTTTATTTGACATGTTGCTTAGTTCTGAAATAAAAATGGTTTTTGTTAAAGTGTTCTCTGCAGAGAAAGAAGGATTATTGTTAGGAAAGGCAATACAATTAAAAATGAGTTTTATCTGGCAGTTAGCTTTGCTAACTTTCCTTTCTTCCTCCCCCCCTGAAAAGTGAATATGGGATTTTGATATACATAGTCCTAGTGATATTAAAATTAATGATCTTGACATGACAGGAAATAACCAAATAGTGTCACAGGTACAGAAATGCAAGATGTGGAAGGAAGTTCAGGCTTTCTCTTCTTTCTGTGAAGGAAGTGAAAGTGAAGTCTGTGAGGACTGGGTCTTCATGGAACACATGAAGACCTGGTCCTCTGCCCTCTCTACACTAACATACGAGTCAGGCCAGTACAGCTTTCTACCACTTCAGGAAAATAACATGTGCACAGGCTTCTGCCTCTGTGAATCTGCAGAGATGCAGGGGTTTGCTAGTTTGTAAAGCTTTCTGGATACAGCAGTGAGTACCCAAACTGTATGTTTATCCTGTAAAGGTACTTCTAAATTGCACCTGTTCCCATTTTGGTCTGCTGGTGTATTGTATTTCTTTCCTTATTAATAGTTTTAGTCTTACTGGTTTTGCATTACATGGGGTTTCATGCTGGTCTTTCAAGTAGAAATATTACCTAAATGTTCTGAATTTCTCTGTAGGGAAACTGTTGGGGAGAACAGTTGTCTCTGCCTTGTGGAAGGAGAGATCACATTCCTCTGTGCCTGCCCCTCTCCTGCCCCTGATAAAATTGCTCACAAAAATGCTAGCAATTGCTAGATGAATTTTTATACCTTATGAAATAAATGTGTCCTTGCTTATTCAGTGATGTTTTATCTTGGTGTTCAGCCAGGTTGAATCAACATGGGAGGACACCTTATGCTTAAAGTGGCATGAGACCAGGAGCAGGAGTGTCTTGGGCAAGAATGCCCTGATTGCCTTTTATTTTTTTATTTTTTTGTATTCATAGAGTCTCTGATTTTTCAATGTCTGTGCACCCCACATCCTGATCCAGGGTTCAGATTTCTTTTGTATGATTCTGTGAACCGTCTATGCTCTTAACTTCTACATCACTATTTTTGCATCTCAAAATTTAGTTTGGAGAGAAATGTTTTCAGTTTCTTTCTGCCTGGCACTGAAAATAATTTGGGTATCATCTGACCTGTTAACGCTAACAACTTTGTTGTCTTCCAAAACTCAGAAGAATCTGGAGATATTCTTCAGGTGGTTTCCTTTCTTAGCTGTCCCTTAAACAACAGGAAATCCAAATCTTTGTATACAGCGATCTGAGTGTTTTCAGCTCCATCCTGTGATATTCTGCACATGCTTTTCTGTTGAATTGAGGAATATTCTTCTAGTTGTTTTTCAAAAGAGATTTTAAGTACATGTTTTAAAATATACAAAGATAAATTGAGTATAAGGTAAAACTATGATTAATTTGCTATTTAATTTCTTAATTGCTTGGTCTGTTTTTTGATTATATGCCTTATTCCCCACCTTCCTTTTAGGAGGTTTTTGGTTTTGAGTGTGAAGCTCAAAGTTGAGAGAATCTTTATAGTAATCATTTCACTGCTTGCTTATATTCCTAAACCAGATATTTGTAGATGTACATTTTAAAACATTCTGCTCTGATCACTGAGTAGAAAAACAGCTTGAAAGCAAGGGCTTGCTTCTTATGAAGAAGCAACTTTTCTTACCACAGGGTAAGGAAAGTTATCAATGGAAATGAGCTTATGTTTCCCTAATCAGAATTTCTAGAATACATGAATTGTGCTTCCATGATGTTGTGGGAGATGATTTCTGGTCTTCATCTCTTCTTGCTTATCATGAATCAGGATTGTGTAGGTGAATCTTCTATAAGGGAGACACATGAAACAATAAACCCATTGCTTCCCAGCCTCTTGGAAAAGGTCACTCAAGGTTGTTTGGCATTGAATTCTGCATTTCACCCTTTGAGGTTATTGTTCCTACCCTTTCTGCTTCTTGTCAGCAAGGAGTCCCCATCCTTGAAAGAATGTTAGAGGGTTTTTTTTTTTCCTTGGTGCTGAATGTTACCGAAATTGTGGCTGTTGTCTTCTAGGACAGTCCTGAAGGTGCACACTGAAACTTGCCAGCCACATCAAAATACTGTTTTGGTGGAATGATGGAGTCTTGCTGATAACAGCTTAAGATCTCTAAATTTGACTTTCTACACCTCGTCCCATTTTTATGGAAAAGCTAAAGTACTGCCATCTGCTTCTAAAACGTATTAAAACTTTGCATGTTTAAGGATAGAAGCCTATTCTGCTTAAGTTGGTGGAGATTTTGAGAGCTATGTAGCTGAAAAAAAAAAGAAACAGGAAGCCTGGTCTTGAGTCTTGTATGTGGTCTTTGTTTATTCCTTGCAGTTTCCCCCAAGGGGAATCTCTAAATGTTTTTGCTTTTCAGAAAACCAGGTTATATTTTTTTCTCCATAGAACAACTGGTGAAATATGGAATGCTGAAAAGCCTCCTCAATGAAGCATTGTTCTGAAACATTGCTGCCTGCTTCTCCTTTCTTTCAAGTCATGCTGGAGTTCCAAACCTGTAAATATTCAAGTGTTCTACTTGTACAAGACTATATATTTTCCAATCCAAAGTGAATAGAAGACTGTTGAAGTAGGCCAGCTCTTGCCTATTAATTAATATTGTTGTGGCTTCTAAAGTAGGGAAACGGAATTTCTGAAACTGCAGCTTTCTTTTTGATGTATTGCTTGCTGCTATGGCTTTCAGAATTATGAAAGACACTTAAGTATGAATTGGAGAATAATGCCAAGGGAAAAAAATGTTACTTTTTTGGCTGTGCTTTAAAATAAATTAAACATCAAAATGTTCAAAACCAGGTGTTCCCATTTTGATTCATTCTCTTGCATTGACATATGCTCAGCATTGTGTTGTGATGATCTTTACCATTTCAAATTAGAAAAAAACCAAAAAACCTGAAGTTAGAGAGGCAAAGATTCTTTTTTTTTTTAATTTATTTTTTTTCCTTCTCTCATGCTGAAGGAGGAACGTTTTCCAGTCCAATAAGTAAGGAAACATTTGCAAATGAGGAAGGAATAGAATTTTAGAGTGAACTGCTCTGTAAAACTGGGGTAAACAGAACATATTTAATTAACTGGTAACAGAAAGAAGCAATTGAATAGTTTTTGGCTGTGTTGTGGGTTTTCTTTGGGGGGGGGGGTATGTGGTTGGTTTGTTTGTTTTTTAACCTCCTTGAAAGATTCAGATGTGTGTATATAGGTGATGTTGGGGGGGAGGGGATGTGTGTTTTGTTTTTTCCTGGGCAGCTCTTTCCACACTAGTGGCTGGTTTTTGGATTGTGAGATCTGAAGGCCATAGATATATTGCTAGCCTTAGGCCAGGTTACATTTCAATAGCCATGGAAACCAGGGACTCCAGCTGGAAATTACCAGACTGTTTCCGTGAGGTACTTTGTTTTTCCGAGATCAGCAGGTTGTAGCAAAGCCTTAATTCTGTTTAGGTCTGCTGAAGTGTAGTTTAACACATTTGTAGTTCTAGAAAGAGATTAAAGTAAACTGTTTTCTAACAATTTCCGACTGTAAAAAGTGAGCAGTGTGATGGCCATTTCACTGTGTATTCTTGTGCAAACATGCACTAGAAATTGGAAGGTAGGTTGAGACTATTCTCTCAACTCCTACTGCAACTTTTCCCCTCATCTCATTCACACTAGATACTATTAACACTACACCACTCTACATGGAATATAGCTTGTCAGGTCATATGAATTAACTTCCTTGTCCTAAACTAAACAATTATCTTGAGTCTCCTATGGTAGGACCTCAGTTTATGCTCCAGAAAAGACACTTCAGTAAAATCGCTTAAACTCCTTTGGGTTCTTAGTAAAGGAAGATGATGATGTTTCTCAAATTCAATAATCAATTTGAGATTTTATTGCACTGTTGGGCAGGATGCCCCTAAAAGCTAGCTGAGAACAGTATTTGGAAACTTCCCATAGCTGGTAAAACCCTTAGAATCTGAGACTAGTTAAAGTCTGATTCAGAAGTCTGTAGCTTTAAAGAAGAGAAATTTTTTTGCAATAATTGAGCATTCTTTCAAAAAGTAGCTTTTGGTAAACTTCACAGGAGATTTTTTTTTTTACTTAATGAGTATATTTTTGGAATGACACAATACTGACTGGTTTAGTAGGCTGTGTTATGCAAAAGGGTATATTATATTCCAATTACAAGTTAATATAGGTTAAGCAAACTTTGAGTTTTCCAAGTTTAGTTCTGTTTAACTTTGGTTAAGAAAACATTTGTGCTTAAGCAAAGCTGTCTGGAGGCATATTTTAGGCATCTTTATCGTTCTGTCAGTGTCAATATGCTTTTTTACTTTGAAAATTTTTAAAGTAATGGTGTGTGTTAGTGTCACTCTTAAAAATTATGGAGCTGAATGATAACCAGCTTCAGCAAATGTAGCCCCTGAACTTTATTATGTACTTTATTTGGAATAGTGCATGGTGCCAAAAATACCATTTCTTCATGTTACAGGTATCGCATGCTTCAGACTATCTTGGGTTTTTTTTGTCCTTCTTGGTGACATTAAATTTTGTAGTTGAGATGTATATTTAAATGCATTTATGTTTCCTTGCAGTGTTAGTTAAGGTGAAAGTTTTGTAATACAGTTCACCTTACTTGATTAGTTAACATTCTATACCAAAGAAAATCTATCTCCTTTTTTTTAATAACTTGATGTCAGCAATAGGTCAGCTTACACCTTGAGTGTTATTTTATATTTGTGTACTAGTAACAGAGGTTACAATTACTGAGAGGTAGACAAGGTATAGGGCTTTCCAAACTATTCCCATATGGTTTGAGCAACCTGATCTAGTGGAAGGTGTCCCTCCCCATGGCATGGGGGTTGGAATCAAATGATCTTTAAGGTTCTGAGTCATTTTGACTGTGATTACTGTGGCCTTAAGGTTTTTAGGGTTATGCCCTGAAGAGAAAGGTAAAATTCAATGTGCGTTACATTGAGTGTATCCAAGATAAATGAGAAAGATGGCTAATCGAGGTATAAGAAGATGAATATTGAAATTATTAAAAATGCCTTTTTGTGTCCTTATCTAGGAATTTGGTATCTCTGGATAGTTCAGGAACGTCTCAGGGACTATTTATAAATTCCCAGGACAACCTTTTAGGGAAAACACTGGAAAACCTGCTTTACAATCTCACTAGCTTCCAAAAAGGTCTTGATTGCAATCTACGAATAGCAGGGTAGAGTATCTATCATCTTTGAGGAAAAAAAGCTAATGTAAAATAGAACAGAGCTACCTTAAGATTGCATAATTGTGATGTTGATAATGCTAATATAAGTAGTATTTCACATGTTTCTGCACAGATTTTGTGTGTGGGTTAATGAAGGATTACTGAAGGATCACCCCAATACAGGAAAGTAATACTGTTCTGTAGTAGGTCCTGTTTTGTGCTTTTCAGACCTCAGGAAGGTATTAAATTGAGGAGCTTTTTCAGGTCTTGAAATCCTCTTGTTCTCTTTGTTCTTCCTTGTTACTAATAGACTCAGCTGTATTATGTGTGTTTCTACTTTGCTGCTGCAACTTACTGAAAGCCAAACAACAGGGTAGGTTTGTTTTCCAGGAAGTGAATGCTGATATTCATCCTGCTTCCATGTTTTTCATGTGATGATTTAGGGACGATATCTGTCACAGTAGAAGTAGTTCACGAAAAAGTGATCCTTTGGTGGCTGGGATAACCAAATGGGACATGAATACCCTGTCAAATCATGCTCCAACAATCATGACTATTGGATACCTCAGAAAATATGTTGTGTTATGAGTAAAAACATGAATGAAATAGTGCTGATTAATGTAAAATGTAAGGTAAGAGGATCAGTAAGGTTTAGTGAAGAAAGATGCATAGAGAAACAGCAACTTTTAAAGTTGATGGGTATAGAAGAAAATATATCCTTTTTACAGATTCTTTTCTTGCTGAGTTAGAATTTGAATATATATGGAATTACTCTTAAAAAGTGTTTTTTTCAGAATGTACTTTGTGGTACTTTTCCCTCAGTGATAGTTGGGCAGCCTGCTGTTTTTTTGTCAAAGCATTGCCCTCTGCATACTGACTTCTTGGTAAAAGTGAGAGCAGAAGTGAGTAGAAATTTTGCTCTCGAGGAACTGCAGAAATTGTAATTGAGGTGGGTCTGATTTGGTGAATAGGTTATACTTTCTGCACCAGGTTGATCCTGCTGTCCAATGTTTGATGAGTAGACCTCTGGAGCAATGACTGCTGTAATTAGTTCTTCATGGTAGCACTTATTTAGGTTTCTCTTAAAATAAGCAAACCACCAAAACCACCAACCAACCAACCAAAACCCTCCCCCCAAAACTCCAGCCAAACAAAAAACCCACATCACAACAAACCTCCTTGCCTTAAAAACAACAAAAAAGCCTCAACAACCCAAACCCTATACTTTGGAATTCAATTTCTTCCTGATCTGTGTAAGAGCTGAAAATGAAGTTTGCTATATGTGGGCTTGCCTTCATTAAATGGATTAAGAGGAAGAGATGCTTCTTCAGTGTCACAGTTCCAGACTTCTGTGTCTAAGACACTGAGCTTGAAGAGCTTGTAAGGGAATGTGGTAATTCCCTTAATGTTCAACGTGATAAGCACCTGGCCGTATACTTGGTCTGAAAGGGTTTGTACCAGGGAGGGCATTGGTCTCTTTTCCCGAGTAACAAACAAGTGGACAAGAGGAAATGGCCTTAAGTTGCCCCAGGGGAGATTTAGGTTGGCTATTAGGAAAAAATTCTTCACTTGAAGAGTTATCAAACATTGGAAAAGGCTGCCCAGGGAAGTGGTGCGTCACTGTCCCTGGAGTTATTTAGAAGATGTAGTGCTTAAGGATATGGTGGACATGTTTCAGTGGTGGGCTTGGCAGTGCCACGTTAATGGTTGAACTCTATCTTACAGGTCTTCTCCAACCTGAACAGTTCTATAATTATACATATAAAATGTTGGACTGGTGGTCCTTTTTTTTTTTTTTTTTTTTTTTTTTTTTTTTTTTTTTTTTTTCCAGCTGTCAGGTTGCTTGTTTCCTGAAAGCTTCAAACTGGATTTCTCTGGGGTATAGGATGTTTAGTGACTTCTTTGGGCTTCATTCTGGTCAGACTGTTGCAGGGATATTATCTCTTTCAGCTGTTTTCTTAATCTCAGTTGTCTTATGTGGAACTTGATGTGATTTCTTTTAGTCTAGTCAGGCCTGTTTATTTCTTCCATCTTCCTTCTTTTCATCTCTCTGTTATTTTTCTCTCCTGTTTCTTGAGGGAGAAGTATTTTCTCTCTTTCAGTTTAGTGTGAAATCCCCAGTTTATTTTCCCCTATAGCTCTCTTTGTCCTCCTATTTTATCCAATTTCTCCATTTTTCATCCCAAAATCCTTTTTCCACATTAGCTATCTTCTTTTCTCATTTTGTACTGGCATTTTTTTTTCTTATTTTCATGCAATCCATGTTTCAGAAGCTACATAATTTCAGTGTTGCTAGGTATATCAATCTTATGTTGCAATTTTTAAGAAGCCATTAAATTTGACAAACTTTCTGACTCTTACTGTTGTATGTTATAATAATTATCCTTACCTATCAAGACAGAAAGACTAGTAACTGATATAATGAACTAATTCTTTGCCACATTATTGAAGTAAATTAGTATTTACTTTTTGTAAGGAATATTTTAAGTATTAGAAAGAATATTGTAAGGATAGAAAACATTAAAATATTTCAGCTAACAAACTATGACTGCTTTTTACTTCTACTCAAGAGTCTAGTTATTCAAGAGGTTGAATGACTTCAACACCTACTCATCATTCACCATGCAATAAGAAATACTGTGCCTCCTTAATCAAATTTTAACAATCTGCTCCCGTTTTAACACCTATTTAACCTTTTGAGCCTAATTATTTCTCAGTAAGCCAGCTAAATCCTAGCCTCTCATATAAAGTCATCCAGTCATCACCTGCAAGTACAATATTTGTTAATATTTGGAATTGAAGACACATTGAGCTATAGCTGCAAGGCTACTGCAGTTTTGCTTGCTGATAAAAGAATGCTAATTTGTTGCCTGTAATTCTGTGTGCGTTGAAAGTGACCTTACTGCTAGAACTTGCTGAGACGTGTTGACTCAAATACAGCAAGCTCTCAAGTTTCTGTTTAAATACTGGGTACGGAATTAAATATGTAATTTTTAATAAGCGAAAAGCTGATGGGCCTCAAATTTAATGGACTTCTAAATTTAATTTTCAATACAGGAAGCTTGTTCAAAAATTTAAAGCTGTTGCTGTTTGAAAACAAATTACAGCGTTGTGTTAAAATTCTGCTCACATTACCCACAAAATCCAAGGTTTTCTGTAGTATAAATGTAAGTGCATTACACTTGGCTTCTGTGCTGATTTGTTTTCCTTCTATGAAGGCTGACTGAAAGTCTTAGAAGAGGGCTATAGTTATGCTTTGTTTATAACCAGAAGGCAAAGACTACAGAGAGAAATACTCTTCTCTCTCCCCTGGCTCTCTGAACCAAAAAGTTGAGGATGATATATGTCGTACCAGGCTTGCTTATCTTACAGTCCTATAATGTAAAGTTTGGGAGACATATTATCCAAAAGGTCATTTTGGACCAAGACTAAGCCAAGCAGGCAGTGCAGGAGAGGTATTGTCTGTTTTTTGCTTTCTGGAAGAAAGGCAAATATTTGTTTTGAGGTCATCCCTGGAGTTGGATGGTGCTCTGGTTGCCTCACTCGGGTGGGACAGGGCAGGGCAGATGGGAGGCCACTGTTGCACCAGTCCCCCTTGAGCATCTTTGGAAGCCTATGGAATAGCAGTCTTTTGGTTACATGAATGCTCTATGTTGACCTGCTTTTCAAGGATTACACTGAGGCTAACTTGTGCTTTTCTCCAAGTCTTATGCCTCTGCGGAAACATGATTTTTTTAGTCTTGATTGGTTCTCCTTCAGTACCCTTTGAAAGAAATGCAGTAAATAATCTTTTTCTTTTCAGCTAAACATTAGAAATATCATGATACAAATCAGCCGTCATGTAAATAATAACGTCATGTCAAAATAATAACATGATCACAAAACCCCTCTAACTGGTCACAAAAGCATGAATCAGAGTCAGAAATTGATCTCTTTTAGGAAGAGGCAGATAGTATGTAGCAAAGTATAGCTATTCCTAGCTTCCGGTAGCAGGCTGCAACTTCCACAATGAGCTATCTGTTGCAGGAGAAACTTCAGGAAAAACAATATCCCCCAGCAGTTCTGATGCTAGGAATTATGTACAAACTTAATGAATGAAGAAATGCTGCTGTATGTCTGTTGCTTAACTTTCCCTTCTGTTTGTGAGTGGGTTTTTTGTTTTCTTTGTTTTATTTTGCAAAAGCCCCTTTGTATGTTGTCCTTGATCCATCTAGGATGGAAGCATTTGCAGTGTAGAGAATCTGGCAACTGCTTTCAGTAATTATTTTGTAGCTTTAGGTCTCTTCAGCTGTACTTATTTTTGGTTTTCTTGTCTGACTTGATGTACAAAGTAATTTGGGAATCCTCTGTGGGAAGCTAAATTCATCCCCTGGTTTCACCATGAATACTTAGATGCTTGCAATATGTAACCTTGGCACTGATAGATTAAACAATCTTTAGTTATTATTATGCAGTTTATAAATATATAGATGTAAAGCAATAGAAAGATGGAAGGAAAACCCAATAAACAAAGCGTACTGTTGTTTGTGAACACAGGGAAAACTCCTTACTTGAAGAGTTGGAACGGAAAGCTCCATCTACTTAGTGTATTCAAAATAACAAAATAATAGTGGAAGATTAAGGCAGAAGGTTGAGTCCTGGATTGACAGCAGTGTTTTGTACAGTTGGTGTATGATGGGGATAGGTGAGGTTGTTAACATGCTTTCTTTGAGGACTTTTTGAGCTGATAGTCTCAAGGTTTGGTATACAAGTGTTTTGTGTAGGACAGAGGTGGGAAGGAAGATAGCTTTTATGTTATCATTTGTAATATTCCTAGTATTGTGAGCAATTCAGAGTTAACCTTACAATTTTTCACAGTCTCTGTTCTGTGGTGTTGTACCTTTTAGTATGTAGTCCCAAAGAGTTACACAGAATGTAGAAATTGAAAATGTGGAAAATCTCTAGGTATCTAATTAAGCTATGTCTTACATCTTTATCTCATATGCTTCTTAGTATAATTAAATGATTATAAGTTAATCTTCATATTAACAGGGTTTTAGAAGTGAAAAAAAGTGTTACATGTCCTAAAAACTAAAAAAAAAAAACCCCCAAAAACCCTAAAAATAAAAAAAAAAGGAACTTCTCACATCTCAGTCATTTTGTTTTGAGAAATCTTTGCTTTAAATTGAAGCAGTTGATGATTTGGATATATAACTATTCTGGATGAGGTTTGTCTGTTCTGCTGCAAGTAAATATGTGCTCTGAGCAGCATGCTAGTTAGGTTAGAATCATTCCCTTGCTCTAAGTGATTTGAGATTATTTTCTCTAGATCAGCCAGTCTAGGAGGTTCTGTAAGTATACAGCAGCTTGCTTTTCCTTCATGTGTTAAATGGTTCCCTGAAAAAATAAATGTGGGATCTCAAGATGTGCATTTTCAAGTTAGATATTTGAATTTATGCGCATATACATGCATATGTGTCTGTATACCAATAAGGCCATGATACAATGGAAGCAGTGATAAAAACTTGAGAGGGCACCACAAACCATGCTTTTGAACTTCTAAAGTTATTGTTATGGGAGAACAATATATGGTACACAATTTGCAGCACAAAGTTGTTTCTGCTCTTCTCTTTAGGTATGTGAGAAATGCCGCAGGGTTCCCCATTGACTATTTTCTGCCTGAGTGACAGAGCTGGGATCCAGCTATGTAAGCTTGAGGGGATGGTTGAAAAGCACGCTATCCCCATACGTATCTTATCCTACACCAGCCAGTATTTTACTGTTTTTCAGACCATGTTAAAAGAAGTAATTTGCTGGATTTTCTTTACTCAAAGTTCATAAATGGCTTAAGATAATCAGATAAAGGTCAAGAGCATTAACATGTGCTAGAAGCTGTGAGCATTTTTACACTCCAATATGATTTTTTTAGTGTGTATTTTGTTTACACATCCCTCAAGGAGCTGGGCAGTTAGAGTCACTAGGTTTCAGAGTGCTGTGAAATCAGGGATTCTATGTTTGCTGAGGCTTTTGAAATGGTGATGGCAAGTTCTGCTTAGAGACAGGGTGAGGTTTTCTGCTATAATTTGTAATTGATTGAGGACAGAGTATTGATAATTTTGTTGTTGTTTAAAGTGTTTTTATGTTGCCCTCATAATGCATCCTCATAATTTATTGGTAAAGTTAATGGCTTTAACCCTGTCACTTATCCTGTTTATTTTTCCTTCGTAGTACTGGCAGTTAACTGCATTTTCAGGTTTATGCTGCTAAGTGTACATTTTAACATCTATATTTTCCCCTGTAAATTATCTGAGGCATTTAACTAACCAAAATATCCAAGAGCTTTGGATTGTGCTGAATACCAAAAGTGTATGCTGCTAACTGTTCATTTCTTGAAATAATGTACAGTCTTTTTTGTGCTTTGCCTTCTGATAGCAGACACTTGGATTCTAGCTGTATCACAGCACCAGTGTTGCCCTTGCATTAGAGAGCATTCTTCTGGATGTAAAGTTCACTTGTCCTAAAAAAGCCTTTCCTCCTGCAGCTAATTGAAGTGGTATACTAGGGGGTGAGTGATTTGTGTTAAGGGTAGAGCTTTGCTTGAGGATGTCTCCCACCAGCCCTCTGTCCCATTTTATATTACAGTATTTAATGTGCTGTGGAGCTGAGTAGCTCAAATAAGATGCTACCAGCTCTCTGCTATCCAGACCTGATCAGGTCTATACAATCCTGATGCACAGGAAAGCATAATTTGCCTGGCATTCCTCTACACCTTTCTGCCCAAATACTTCTCATGTTATACTGGCATATAACTTCTGCAACTTCAGTGAAGCTTATGAGTTTCACTGTAAAATGCATATATGTGATAATTGGGTCCTATATTTTTCAGACGTATTCTCTTTCTTACAGTGGAATAGGTAAATAGAAGACAAGAATGTGTGTTGGGTGAAGAATCAGCTTGTTAGGAGTGCTGTGGGCAGTAATGAGGAGAGGTGCTTAAGGATATATGTGCATGTATATTTCCTGTAATATTCGCTGGATTGTAAAATGGGAAAGTATTAGCCAAGAATTTTGTAGTAGCTAGGTTATTTTGAAACCTGGTTAATTTTACCTTCAGAGATATGTTGGGTTTTTTCTTTTTTTAAAAAATTACTCTTCTTTTTCTTCTGGAGACAATCTGTTTTAGAATTAAAGGACAATTCTAAAGAAGACCAGATGGCAATAGGAAAAATACCTGAGTAGCAGTTTCCCAGGCACAGATTAGGTATCCCAATCTGTCCCTGGGGGAAATATTCTCTAAACTTTCAGACAAGACTGTAATACTGAAAGACAGTCTACTTTCAAGTTCTCAATATGCAAGCAGGCTTATTATCTTCAGGATACTTTAAAAGGTATTGAATAGTTACATCTGTGGGTTTTGCATGGGAAGAGTGGATGAATGCATTTAAGAAAGAAATTGAGAGCACTTCCAGTAATTTCAGATTTGGCTAGGGTGCTATAAGATACTTTTTTTGTAATGATATAATAGAAAAAATATATAGCTAGTGTTAGGAATAAGTTTTTCATGTGATTTGGCTGTCTGAATTCATAAGGATATTGTTGTATTAATAGACCTACACCATTGTGAAGAAAGATGGTTTCTAATGGCCTTGACAAAGCTGGGAAATCACCACTGCAAATTTGTGTATACAAATCAAAGAATTCATTGGCACATGGAAACCAATTGCTGATCCGAGGGCCATTTCTTTCAGATTTAATAATAAACTCACAAAAGCTGGTGCAGTGCCCAAATGCATGTCCTAATGTAATAGCAGTCTTTCCTTCCTTCCCCCAGTGCTCTCCCTGTGGCACTTGGCTGAGCTGAGCCCCTTGTCTTCCTTTTGTGCATAAGTAAATCTAATAATTCTAAATGTAATAAAAATGTGCAGTAGCCCTAACTTTTGTGATAAGTTCCAACCAAGTCACCAGTATATGCAGTAATTATGGATGCTTTTACTGTCTATTATGTGCTTATGTTTTTAATGAAGTCACACCCCCCCATATCCCTTTCTTCTATTCCTCTAATTAAGCCTCAGCTAAAGTAAGAGGATAAATAATTTGAGTAGAATGAAAGCTATATTCTAGTAGAAAAAACTGCTGTTTCAAAAATGACTCATCCAATGGTAGAATGAACTGCACTTTGTTCCCAGTTCAAGCCATAGAAGAGTATAAGGGTTTCTCCTTTGCTTTTAGATAGTGAAAACTATTGTTTTATCTTAAATTGCATTGTAAGGTTTGCTTTCAGTGGCAGTCTGCTGATCTGCCTTGCATTTGACAATCCTGCTTTCATTGACTGAGAACTTGCTAAAAGCAAAAACGAGCTTTGATTCACACACACACACACACCCACCCCCCTCGATTTTACCTGTAAACATAGTATATGAGACTGTGGACTTTGACTAAGGCTTTGTCCAACCTGAAAGAGTAGGGAAACAGTGGATCTGGAGCTAAACTGGCATACAAATTTCATTACCCTGTTGGTTTTGTTCATGCAATTGCAATTGTTGCTTGTTAGGTGAGGAACTTGGAGTTTCTTCTAATTTGTGTGAGTAATTCACCCAAGACTGCAGACGCTGCAGGATATCTTTAAATAGTATGCATTCATGATGGTTTCTTGTAGAATCATTATCAAAATTCACATGGTACTTATTTTATGGATACTTACCATTTAGGGTAAGGTTGGTCTTGGAACTAGCAAATGGAAACCTTAATTTAATCAAAGCAATTAATTCAGAATTCATGTTTATATCTAAGAGCAACATTTTGAAGAAAAGGGTAATATTCTTATTTCAGCATGTGCAGAGTTGGTAGCTCATGAGCAAATTCTGTCTCCAGAAGAGGCAGGGGTGGCATGGCTGGAAGACAATCCATTTCAGGCAAGTAGATGGAAGTAGGGGGGGGGTATTTTTATTTTTTATTTTAGTCCTGTGTATGGAAGGGAAATTTAAGAGGTAGTTTTAGTGCTTTCAGCAGCACTGGGCCTTTAAAGGGGAGTCCAAGAGAAATAAATGAATTTTAGTTAATTTTGTATAACTTTTGTGAACTTAGAAATACCTTTTCACTGTATGGACTCCCAAAGTAGTGTTTTTCTTCTTGTCTTTGGTAGTCTTTCAAAATGGGAACCATTATAATAAGTCTGTTGTAATTTTTATGACCTGGGTCAGGGAGAGAAGTATTCTCATCTGTCTTATGAATAATTGTGAATTGTATAGATTTTTCTTTCAGAAATTACAAATTTCTCACAGTTAGTTTATGTGTGTACTTCCATTTTAAAGAAAGGATTTGCTTGTGTGTGAAATACTGTAGTATTTCTTTCTACCTCTTAGTGGAGAGTTCAGAAAAGTAACTCTAGAATAAAGAACCTTTGATAGCTTCCTTGTCTTTAAAGATTCACATATAATTATTTATCATAGTGGTAAGTGGTGAGACTGTCCTGTTATCTTTGGTTAGATGTCACTTCATGTTTGTACCCTACTGATAATCTTGGACGGAAGACTAGACTAGCTGCTGCTTTCATTATTGTTCTTCACAAAACCCTATTTAACATCAAGAGAAACAGAAGCAGAGGATTTCTAAGTTGTATTGTATTTGAGCCCTGAAAAATTTTGATACACTGAAGTGTCTTACAAGGCTTGTTTGGGAGAAACTGTATTTAATTTAGGTTTTAATTTTCTAATGTGCTTTTGAGTTAGAGATTTGAAACAGGTTTGAGTCTTGAACAGTATTATATGTATGTGGCTTGCTACTGAGACCAGAAACCATTGAGAATCTTCTGATCATGCTCAGGGAGACTCTAGTATGTGTTGGACACCAGAAGTGTATTAGATTGTTTTCATAGACTGTGAGAGGTTTATAATTTTAATTTATATTATTTAGTTTCAAATCAGTGTAGTACACCATAATTTCAAAGTCTGTGTATGGAGCTGTTTACTGAAAGTTAGCCTGTTTTCAGCCTCTGCTGGCTAAATAAATATCAAACACCCTGATGTGTCAGTATTGCTTTTGGGGCTCTAGATGTGACTGCCTGTGATCTAAGCAGTATGTCCCAGATGACAGGCACTGTTTTTTGCTATTTCAGCCTTTCTGTAATGCAGTTTTGTGCAGCACTTAAATTGTAGTGGAAGTGAAATAACAGAAATTAGAATTGCTATACAGAAGAGAGCAAAACAAAGTATTTGATAATGTCAACTTTCCTGTTATTAAGAAACCATTAAAAAAAAGCCACCCTAAAATCTCTTCCAAAACACATGCCAGATGACTAAGACTGTTATTAAAGAACATTTTTATAGTCTATAGGGCTGTATTATATTATGATTGTGTTATTCTCCAGATCTAAGTTACAAAATAGAGGACTAGAAAGAAGAGCTTCAGCTGTCTGAGAGCTTTAAAAGACAGGCAGTTACTGCTTGTGAGAAATTTCTTTCATTAAACAAAGAAGGAATATAATATTCCAAATGAGATTAGAAATTTAAATTATTTAATCATGGAATAATGCCAGGCTGCTCATAGCTTTTTTGTATCTTGGGTGGTTTTAAGGTCTTTACTGGTTGAATGCATTTCCGATTAACTACAGCAAAACTGCTGTTTTGTTCCCCTGTGGCTCTAATTTTGAAGACTAATATCTTCAGTCAGGAGAGTCTTAAAAACCTTGAGAAAGGTTTCTTTTGGCAGAGGTAACTGTTGATTTAGCCCCTCTGTAAGTCTGTCTGCTCCATTTTGAGCAAATCACCTGGGTTCAGACTGCTGGGATTTACAAATATGATGAAGTACAGATTTCGAGGAAGCTCCAGAACAAAATGTGGTGAAGGAAAAAAGCTCAACTGCTGCCACATAAACATGCAGAGTTCAAATTATGGGACATACTAGAAATGTTATTGAATTCGTGCCCTGCTAACAGTATAGGCATAACTAGTATAATAATTTTCTTTGACTTTTCAGAGTTGGCAAGCTAATGAGAAGCAGAAGCTTGGGGAGAAGTTATGGCCCTTGATTTAGATAAGACTGCCTTCCACTTTCCTTTGTCACCAGGCAATTCTTAAGGTCAGACTTCACAGGAGCTAATCGAGTGTGAGATTAAATCATTAGAAGCAGTGGATGAGGCTGTGAAAGAAATGAGTCTTTTCTGTTTCTGTGTAACCTCAAGTTCACTGTGAAATGGTACACAAAGACCTTGCTGATTCAAGGAGGCAATACTGGTCAATGACCTATTCATTTGGCAGTAACTCTGGTGTTCTGCTTGTCTGCCCTCAACTTCCATGGAGGCAGAAGCTGAACGATGTGCGAGTGAGTACCATGATGGCCTTTGAAATGCAGTACGTGTTCGCCATTGAAACTGGTTTTGTGAAGCTGTTGATTCTGTTTTGATAGCAGATTCTTCTGCAATGTTGGCAACATCCCACATTCAAGTAGTGCTTCGTTTCAGCTGTATCTGTTTTAAAATCTTTAACTGAGAAATAAATACTACCACTTTTTGTAGTATTTATTTGCTTAGGTATTAAAATTAAAATTCTTAACCTACAAAAGTTTTGAATTATGCTAGTAACCTTCGTTGATAAGTTGTAGTGTTTTTGTTGACCGTAACATGAATAATTAGGGTAAAACAGCCATAGAATTTGCAGTTATGTGAATTAAGACTTCCTGTAATGAGGTGATTAAAGTCGTTGTTGCCTGCCTATGACTGGGTTGGCCAGCTGTTTAGCAGCTAAGTTAAAACATTGTTTAAAGTTTCTAAAATCCTGTTGTATATGTGGATGAGAGAGATCATTTTAAATAAAGAGAAGTTATCCAGAAAGACAAAGAGAGTAGATAGATCAGAGCTGTATTAGTTGAGTTTCTTCTTAAAAAAAATAAAATATATGTATATTTGGATAGTGATTGTATGTAGGGTGTTCCCTAACAAAATTCAGCAAACAGATTCCCAACTTCA
>JANRGW010027309.1:0-31812 GCA_024733675.1 Psilopsiagon aymara | reverse complement strand
AGGTGGAAGCAAGGACAGGCAGCCTGGGAAGAATACAGGGATGTTGTCTGGGAAACTAGGGACCAGGTTAGGAAAGCCAAGGCCCACTTAGAATTAAACTTGGCTAGGGATGTTAAGGAAAACAGGAAGGGATTCTATAGGTACATTGCAAATAAATGACAGGCTTGGGACAACTTGGGCCCAGCATCCAGGAAGTTGTCATCAGAGGAACTGGCTACCCTGGATTTGGAGAAGGGTGAGGTCCTCAATGACTTCTTTGACTCAGTCTTCACTGGCAAATGCTCTGACCACACCACCCAAGTCATGGAAGGCAGACTCAGGGACAGTGAGAATAAAGACCCTGGGCTCACTGTAGGAGAGGATCTGGTTTGAGACCATCATAGGAACGTGAATGTACACAAGTTCATGGGACCTGATGAAATCCATCTGTGGGTCCTGAAGGAGCTGGCAAATGAAGTTACCAAGCCACTTTCCATCATATTTGAAAAATCATGGCAGCCAGGTGAAGTTCCCGAGGACTGGAAAAGGCACAGCTACAGGTTGGGCTGAGAAGAGATTCAGAGCAGCTCTGCAGAGAAAGACTTGGGGGTGTTGCTCAATGAAAAGATGAACATGAGAAGGCAGTGTGCACTTGCAGCCCAGAAAGCCAACTGTATCCTGGGCTGCATCCAAAGGAGTGTGACCAGCAGGTCGAGGGAGGTGATCCTGCCCCTCTCTTCTGCTCTTGAGAGAACTCACTTGGAGTATTGTGTGCAGTTCTGGTGTCCTCAACATAAAAAGGACATGGAGCTGTTAGAACAAATCCAGAGAAGGGCTACGAGGACGATCAGGGGACTGGAGTACATCCTGTATGAAGACAGGATGAGAAAGTTGTAGCTGTTGATCCTGGAGAAGAGAAGGCTGCATGGAGAACTCATAGCAGCCTTCCAGTGTCTGAAGGGAGCCTGTAGGGATGCTTGGGAAGGGACTCTTAATTAGGGACTGTAGTGAGAGGACAAGGGGAAACGGGTTCAAACTTAAACAGGGGAAGTTTAGATTGGATATGAGGAAGAAATTCTTTACTGTGAGGGTCGTGAGGCACTGGAATGGGTTGCCCAGGGAAGGTGTGAATGCTCCATTGCTAGTGGTTTTCAAGGCCAGATTGGACAGAGCTTTGGGTGACATGGTTTAGTGTGAGGTGTCCCTGCCCATGGCAGGGGGGTTGTAACTTGATTGTCTTTTACAACCCTAATGATTCTATGATTCTAAGACACATCATGCAATGGCATCTATATGCTTACTCTTGTAGGTCCGCAGATTGCTACTTGCTGCATTAAACTTCATGTGGTTTTAGTGGTCTGTTCACGTGCAAGGGCCCAAGGGAAGGCAAAAGGAAAGGAGAAGTAGGCAAAGCAGAAACAAACAGAAAACATTTAAGGAATACTAAAATTATATTGGAAGTTAGCATAAAATTGCTAACTACTTTGAATGGTAGAATTTGCCCCCAAATACAATCAATGTATGCGTGTTATCTGTTTCGATGCTAAAATTTCGTTGGTTTTTTTTGTTCCTAAGACTACCAGAGCTTCATTTGTACCCATTTCTACAAAGACCCCATCGTAAAATGGGCTGAGATCCATTCAGAAATAACAAAAATGTTCAAGTTAACTGTTTGAATACAGCACACTAAAGGGGACAAAAGAAAAACTTGTTTTTCTTTAATGTTGCAAAACTACTAAGCTATTTTTTCTGGAATTTTACAATGTATTCATCCTGGAGTAGACATCTGGCATGGGTGGTATCAGCCTGAACAGTTTAAATATGGCAATTATAACAAATTTAAAATAGGGTCTCAAAGGGAAAAGTTTTGGTCGACCTTAGCTAAAAGCATTTAGTGGAACCAAAATAATAAGAACCTGTAAAATTAAAATCTGCATAGCATATAGTTGAACGGACCTGCATGGTTTCCTCAAGGCTTATTCATATTGTTGTGGTTTTATCCTATCCGGCCACGAAGTACCATGCAGATGTTTAGTCACTTCCCCATCCTCCACCCTGGTGGGATGGGGAGGAGAATCGGAAGAAGGTAAAACCCACAGATTGAGATAAGAGCAGTTTAATAATTAAACTGAAGCAAAATGTAGTAGTAGTAACAACAACAATAATCATTGTAATAAAATATGATATATTAAAATATAATTGTTGCAATAATGATCATAATAGGGGGTTATATTATTATTAGTAGTAGTAGTAGTATAAGAAAAGCAGAAGGAAAATGAAAAGGAAAAATGAGAAAAGCAAAAGAAAGGGAGGAATAAAACCCAAGAAACACAACAGATCCACACCACAATTGCTCACCATCCACAGACCAGTGCCCATCCCTTCCCTGAGCAGTGATCTGTGCCTCCCAGCAAGGTCCCCCCATTTTATATACTGGTCATGGTGTTCTATGCTATGGAACACCCCCTTGGCTAGTTTGGGTCAGGAGTCCTGCCTCCCTCTCAGGTTCTTGTGCCCCTCCTCTCCTAGGTTCAGCAGTAACTGCCATTTTTCTCCTCAGTAGCTGGTGCAGCACTGTGGTTTTGACTTTTGGCCTGGAAACAGCACTGATAGTACCGATGTTTTTAGTTGTTGCAGTAACGCTTTGTCTGACCAAGGACTTTCTGACATTCATGCTCTGCCAGGGAGGAGGGAAAGCTGGGAGGAAGCAGAGACAGGGCACCTGACCCAAACTGATCAAAGAGGTATTCCATACCACAGCCCATCATGCTTAGGATGTAAAATGTAGGAGCAGGGACCTGGAAGGGTTGGGGGTTCACTGCTTGGTCGGGCTGGGTATCAGAGGTGAGTGGTTGTATTCTCTTCCCTTGCCATTATTATTATTGGTGGTAGCAGCAGTGGTTTGTGCTATACCTTAGTTACGGGACTGTTCTTATCCTAGCCTGTGGGAGTTACAGTCTTTCAATTCTGCCCCTCATCCCTCCAGGAGCGGGGGGAAGAAAGTAGGGGGAGTGAGTGAGAGAACTGTGCTGCTGACTGGGCTTAAACCATGACACCTCCTCACTGGCAGAGCATGAGACTGAAAAGTCCTTGATCAAGGTAAGTGCTACTTAGCAAAAACTAAAACATTGTAGTGTTTTCAGCATTATTCTCATACTAAATCCAAAACACAGCGCTGCGCCAACTACTAGGAAGAAAATTAACCCTATTCCAGCTGAAACCAGGATGTGTGGCTACAAAATTAGAGTACTTGGTTACAAAAGTGTCTTTGAAAAAAAAGAAAACAAAACCTGAACTTTAAGCAAAAGGCTTAAAAAAGAAACCAAAACAAAACAGTAAGAGCTGTCACTTCTTAGAGCACAACATATCTGTTCCTACAAAATTTATTTCCAGAGTTCAAAAGATAATCACTAATTGTCTGCCAAATGCAGTACTATTCTTTGAATTGTAAGCATTTTTATTTAGTTGAAAACCACTTTTATTTCCTTAATGACTTCTCTAAACTTCATTATTTTGTACCATTTTGTTACAACCTACATAAAAGCTCCTGGATAAAAAATGAAAAATTAATTTTCTGTTTATCTTAGGAGGCTAAGCATTTTAAACTTTAACACAGGAATGCTCTATGATTTTGAATGGAGTAAATTTCTGTCTGAATTTTTAATAATTGAGAAAAAAATGAGAGTAAGGTTTTGGAAGCATTAATGCACATAATTTTCAAGGCAAACTGAATCCTTATCATTGAACTATTTCCAAAATCTCTTCAGTGGGACACAGAGATACCTTGTCACCTGGCAAGAAGTATCAAAGTAAGTATGAACTCACTTCATGTATGCTATGGTTACTTTCAAAACCTTCATGAAAATAAACAGTTTTGGTTTGTACACTCAAAAGTTTAGGAAGGTAGCTTTTCCTAAACATTCATCAATTCCTCTGTGTGTTCTCTTGTCATACTGCTCACATATATAGCTATGCCTTGGGAACTTCTAGATCTTTTCTGAAATAGTAGCTATTTTAACCAACAAGCCACCTTTTGCCATGCTAGCATCATGTTTATTAGAAAAATATGAAGCCACTGATCAGATGATGTTTATTTTGATATCCAGTTCTTGTAAACTGAAAATTACGCCTGTGTTTGTGAGACTCCAAAGACTTGTTTGGAATACCACAGATAATCTGTCAACTTGTGATGCACAGTTCGGTAGCAGAAGCTGATTAATTCTAGCATCCAGGATAACCTTCTCACGAAATATAGAGACAATCTTCAAAGATTCTAAAATGCCCAAACAGCACTATAATTTTTAGCGTAAGAACAGTACTAAGATAATGACTGACTTGTCTGCCTGTGAGGGCTCTGGGAAAAAATTAGTAATTTTTTGTTTTCTTTTTTACACTGGAATAAGAAGAAAGGCAGTGAAAAGTGAATTTTGTTTGTTTGATTTGTTTTTACCAAGTGTATACTTATGAAAAATTTCCAGTAGGATACAATTACCTAAATGTCTTTCAAAATCTTCAGCACTTTTGCTTAGCTGGTATTAGGGCTCTTGAACTGAAAGAAATAGGGCAACTGCTTCTCCCAATTTAAGAAGGGGAAACATCAACAAAAAAAGCTATTTACTGAGGCTACAGTGAAACAGCACACTATACTGTGTAGGAAATGAATTTTAATTTTTGCAAACTGCTCGGACAAGTAACTCTCCTGGTTAATAGCTCTTCAGGAGATTTTGCCATTACAGATATATTGGAATTCATATTCTGCAGTAAAAATACAAATTTAAGACCCAGTTAAAGCAATTTTGCTACAGATGTAACTGTATGTAACCGTATGCCGCAGCATTTTTCAATTGATTAAGGTGTTAAGTGGATCCCTTCAGATTTAAAATGGATCCAAAACTATCCCTCAAGAAAAGTTGTTAGGCATTTTCCGTCTTAAACCATTGATATTTAAATATTTCATGGCACTCTCCACATTTCACAGAAGTGCATTATATTTTCAATGTACTATTAAATCGTCTGTGAAAACTCCTCATGGAAAGCTTTGCAGAATCTCAACTACTGAAAACTAGGAAATAATTGTTGTGCCAAGCTTTCATCTTTCTATGAATATGAAGTAAAAGGATTGATTATTAATTATTTTTAGACATCAAGATATCTGAAAGGTTTCATACTAGCAACTAGATTTTTGAATACTAATTTCCTAAAGCTTTCTTAATAACTTTAAGCATAGGGGAAATTTTCTCTCTCCCAGGGATACAATTCTATAATCATAGTGCATGCTTTTACTTCCATCTTCAAATACTCTTTTGAGTTTATATTCAGACTTCATCTCATCTTAAAGTAGACATCTAATGTGTGCCAGGAAAACCTTAAATGTGCCTGAGGTGATTAGCTCAGATCTAGATTTCTGTATTGTGTTTAAAATTAGATGAGAAATACTTCTCTGAAACAGGCTTACTGGATTCTCAGATCCTATTAGGAGGAAGACATGTTTCCTGTAATTTTTGCTGCATAAATAATTACAGAACTCACGCTTCTGATGACTGTGACGCAATATATATATTATCATGTGCATAACACCATATGTTGGTTTTCCATCATAAAATTACAGCTTCCAAGATATTTTCATTTTATGTGCTAAATTAGGGACTTGCTTTTCTATTTTTTTTATTCAGTTGCATTTTGCTGACAGTGACATCAACAGTATTTTGGAACATAAAGTTTGTTTCAGCAGGTGTTGATACCTGCATTTCATAAGAATTCAAGCTATACACAAATCTGTTCCAGGAAAATTGCTTTAAAAAAAAAAAAACAAACTAGCAAAACTTTCTTTATATTTGCTAAAACTTTTAATATATCTTAATTTTTCTTAGCTCCTTCTACCTTCCCATATATTTCTGATTAAAAGTGAACCATTCAGTAATTATAAATGTCTTTGATGTCAGGTGTTTTCTCTCCATATATTTCTTCATAGAATTGCTGATCTGAGCACAGCTGGGATATTAATGCCTACTTTCTTTCCACATACATGAAACTAGTGGCCTTTTTTTTCCTAACAGTTTCTTTAATATTGTATGTTCCAAAAGGCTGAATACAATATTATTTTATTTTGAATACTATCCTCCTGTATAATATTTTTCCCCTTATGCTGTCATTCTGACTTGCAAAAAGTCTAAAACAGTATTTCACTGTTCTCCCATTTCAGTAGCATGGTAAAATTTCAGTCAGTGTGCATGAATTTTTGTTTATCAAGAGAACAGAAAATCACACACTTATTAACTCCTGAAATCACTCAGGCTATGTAATTCAATTTTATTTTAACTAAGAGATGTAGAAAGTTTCAATACACAGATGCCCTAACAAAAATGTCTCTAAACTTTTGCAAGCTTTTGTAATTTCCCCAGTGGTCATTACAACAACCTTGTTTGACTTTAGGTAATGCATTTCAAATCAGCTTTCAATTTCCCTGTCAGTGCAATGCCAGTAGCAATGCCTCCCTTTCTTTGTAAAGTGTTCTAAGAGCAACATGATAGCAGTCAGTTAAGAAACAATAACAAACAACAACAAATTATCAAAAGTAAGTTTTCCTCCACAAAAATTGAAGTAAAAATTTAAAATATTAATAATTTTTTTCAATACTAAAATAAATTTTCGGAAGTCTTAATTTGGAAATTTCACAGTATTTTGTTCTAGTTTGGCAAGAAGTTTTCTGCTCTGTAACTGCTATAGCACCTGTTAAGAACTATTTGTTATTCAGATATCTTGGCTATTTAATGATGTCCCTCTTAGGACAGTTTTATTAGCCAGGGTTGTATTTCCCTGGACAATATGTTTACAATTCCTCACAACAATTCAACCTAGTTTTTCGGATATATATACAGTAAAATGGCTCCAGCTCATCAGCCATAGCAGTAACAAACAGCCTCTTCACCTCCTTTCCCTAATATTCATGAGGTCTATTAGTCAATATTGCTCACTAAGACACAGCCTGAAATGAAGAATTTTATTTCTTCCTCCAGTGTAAGCTGAGAAAGGCTGACTAGCAAAAGGCTACATAAAAAAATCATCAGAATTCTGACTCAGTTCCCAATTTACATAGTCATAGCTCAGAGAACTTTTTTAAAATGTTAGCTACTTTTGGGGAATCAAGCGAAGGAGTACCTTGTGGGTGATCCCTAGTATCTAAATTGTAAGTGAAGAATTAGATGACTGTTACTGTCGTGTTTTATCAGAATGTCAGAAGTCTGACTTTTACAGAGCGTTCCTACAGAAAGTCTCCTCTTTTCATTAACTAACTGATGCTGTGACAGGACTTTTTGGTATCTAAAATGACACAGTGTCCTGGGTTCAGCTGAAAAAAATAGCTGCTCCATTTCAGGCATTCTGAGTCATCCTCTGAATCACCCTGTTCTTCAACATTGGACATATACTACGTAAAGACGAAAAAGAAACAACCAACAAAAACCCACAAACCAACCTTAAATATTCAGCTTTTGCATACTTGAAGTCATGGCAAAAATATCCACTTCTGAGTAATCTCTTGTAGATAGCATTTAGTCACCTAGCCCATAGAGACCATGGCTTTGATGGCATCATACCAAGAAAGCATATGATTCTGAGAGTAGAGAAGAGGAAAAGAGATGCTTCATCACACCTATTTAAGGACCTTTTTTTAAGGATTTGCACCTTTCAGACAAAGGACATCTGAGAGGAGGATTCAGACTGAATGTGACTCTAGGGCTACAGTGGCAAGGAACAGGCCACAGAAACAGGCTCTACTAGCTGTATGGATTCACTGTGACTGCTCAGTGTGGTCCTGTAGGCACTGACGCAGTTTTTGTAAGCTCAGTGGTGGATGACATAATTGTCCTTTTCCTTTTTTTTTTTCCAGTATTGCTAGCTTCATTATATCATTTCATGAAGTGTAAGTTTTGGCTGCTGTCCACATCTGCAACAAAGAAGGAATAAATGCCAATCAAAAATGTTGTCAACATCAAAATTATCTAGTTAGTGAGGCTTCCCTATGTATGATAATTGAAAAAAAAAAATCATTTTCATTGCTACAGTGCTAGTAATCCGTTCTGAACAACATAAAACTATCTTTAGCACCAGCACTTCACAGAGACTGTGAACTGAGTACAATACAGAGGTTTATTTATTTTTTCTTTCATTCAAGTGGTATCTATCTGTAATATGACAAGAACTGCATCCTGATAAAATCCGTAGAACCAATTTCAAATAGACCATTATGGAAACAAAGACCTTATATTTAGATTGGCCAAAGTTCACAAGCATTGAAGCTGTCTGAAACATAGCCAAGCATTAATTAAAAAAAAAAAAAAAAAAAAAGCCTGTAGCAGTGAGTCAATTAAATAAAAGATCAATACAATTTGAAAGTTAAATATGTATATAAGTGTGATTGCATGGCTCTATTAAATTTAATTGTTATTAAGAAGTTAGATCTTTTATAGTAAAGGCAATTTGTAGTTAATTACAAGCAGATACCATAAATCTTGGAATAGTAATATTAGAGTATTAGATTGACAATTCCATTAACCTCAGCAGGTCTTTCACTCACATAGGTGCATGGTCTACACAGGGGCAAAGGTACATCCAGTCTTTTGGTGCCTCCCATATCAGCTGCAGGAAAAAAGAATGGAAACTATTAAAAAACAAACCAGTCTTCTTGTGCTCAGAAGAGAACTATTTAGAGACAAGAATGGCTCTGTATTCATTAGAATTTTTGAACATTGTCATATGATCACATATCCGCACCTAGGACAGCTCTGAAGCCCCACATTTGCTCAGAATGTATGGGTAGAAAGAACGGTGTGAATTTTGGTTGTGTATCTTTCAGTTTCACTTTAAAGATGCTTAGGAATTACTTCATGTTAAGAAAAATGAAGATCAAAAGTATTAGTGTTTTAATGCACTAGGCATTTTTTCCCCCAGGAGACTAACTTTCACTTCTGATTTATGCTAAACATTAGCTTGGTCATAGTCTCCATTTATTCCCTTGTCTACCTATGTCTGGGTCCCAAAGCCACTAAGTAATTTTGTGTGATTGGCAAGCTTTGCTCAGGAGAAACTCTGGACAGTGAAAGTGCATTGCAGTTCACTACTGACCTGAACTAGCATAACTTAAGAGAGAAAGCTAATAGTGTTTGCCAATACTTAGCACATGTAAGCAGAAAAATTACTGACTGACCAGAAGACCCTGAAAAATGTGTAAGTCAGCGACCACAACTCACTGTATTTTTCTTATTTTTAAAGTCTCTTGGCATTCCAGTTGATTTCAGTAAAGTCATGATAAAATAATAAGAGCAAATTTCTTTAAAACACACTCATAAAAGACTTTAACTTTTAGCTTTTGTTAATTTTGATACTAGCATAAAGTGTATTCTGCTATTTATTAAAGAAAAATGCAACTAGTGTTGTATTGAGACTGTTTTGTTATTTTTATTCTTGATTGTACCTCCTGTACCTTTATTATATCTGCAGTTTTCCAAGGTCTCTTTCATTTTCCAGTACTGGGAAAGTCTGCTTTTTGGATTTTTGAGATTTCTGCAGGAGGCTTATGGCAGCAATAGCTTTAGAGAGCAGAGTTCTCTACTTACCTTGCCTGCTAACTGAGACATTTTGGAGTAGTTCTTCTTGACTTGAATCTTGAGGTTCAACTATGTTTAAATATTAACTATTCACTGGTTGCTGAAGTTCAAGCAGTCTTTGTTGACAGCATTTCTTATTAACTGAACAACCCCAGTGAAAATCGGGAACTCACAGATACTGAAGAATTTGGCCTGTTTCTAATGTTGTGTATGTCTTGTGCACCTTCCAGAAAATGTTTGTCTAATTTAAGTGTTCGCCAGTGTAAAAGATGTTAATCTCCACTTGACTGGTAAAGCTTTTCTGTCCTTCAAGTGCTAATCTTATCACACAGGTGAAGGAGCCAGGCAAGCAGGGGTTTCAGAAAATCTGCATTTCAGCAAAGCAGCTTGTTCAAAGCAGCTGCTGAGCATGGAGCCATCCTTGTCACACAGTGCCACTGACAGGCAGGCAATTCTGCACAGCATGAATGTCTTTCTCTTAATTATATGGATATAATCAGCCCTTGCCCTTGAGTATGTTTTGTCTAAATAAAATATTGTGTTCTCTCTATAAAGTGTATCACGAAACATATTAAGCTAGTCTTGCTGTTAATTTATGACAGAGAAAATGTCTCTTTTCTTCTGTTGGAAAGGGCAGATGCAGCAGCTAATTTATGCGAAATCATTGCCCGGTTTTGGATACAGGGAATATGTCTGTAAGACAACCTTTGTCATGATTTTTCTTTTAAGAGTAAAAATATCATGTCTGAAGGTCTGGTTTGGTTACTAGTTTGGGCTTTGTCACAAACTGGCTATATGGCAAGAAGTGTTATAATGAAATAAACACTTGGCTCACCCTCTTCATTTTTCACTTGGAATTGAGGTTACAGAAGGATTGTACAGGATGAAGGTTTCAGTAAATACTGAATGTGAGAAAACTCTATATGAGAAAGACCTTTCTTCTAAAAAAAAAAATAAATATTGCTTAACAGGAAAAAGGCTTCTAAAGCACCACACTGTCTCAGTAACAGCAAGAAGCTTCTTTCTGGAGACCTGATTTATTTTTTGGTAGCAAAAAGCTGCTATCCTTTCTTCCAGGGAGAGACTGACTATCTTAAATCTCATTATTTTCAAAATTCTACCTTTATATACTACTGCAATTGCATCTTCTCTTCTTCAGAGGAAAGCAACAAGAATAAGATGTGTACAAAGTAGCAGATAAGGCTGCATCTTTGTGAACCATAAAAATAAATAGACAAAAAATATATTTCAATGCCAACAAAGCAGATAGGTATTTAGTGTGATACTTAACCCCTGCAGCTTCAGTATGGTGACACCTGCCTGTATTTTTAAAAACATATTTAAAGCAGGCCAAAATTTGCCTACAGAAAGAGCTTGGTCTCCAGCACCAGTAATAATAAACACAGCCACAAGTTTATCTGGGGGACAGTTGAAATGCTCATGTTGCCACTGGCATGGACTACTTGTGGTAAAAAGCAACACGAGCAAGCAGAAGATGGTCTGCAGGAAACCATACACAACATTGTGGTAACACAAATGGAGGAACATGCAGTTCAGCTGGATGGAGAAATAGCATATAGCAGAAGCTGCCAAGATAATAAAAAAAAGAATATTTTATGGAATTCCAGCAATGCTAGTCTACGACAAAACATCTGCAGAGCTGCCCAAAGTAACATTTTTCCCTCCCTTGCCATATTATTTGTGGAGCACATATTGACAACTGTGTTTGGCAACTCACAGAAACTGAACTAAGAGAGTATTTACCACTCACCTAAGAAAGAGACTCTCATAACTCCATCTTTGCCTCTTTATGAGCAGCGATGGGCACAAAAAAGCAGCCTTGCTTATGCAAGGAGTACATATATAGCCTGTCAACATTGTAAAGGGATATATTTCTTGGGTACCATGTACCCATTAGTAACAGAGTATCACTGTGAGGATTTCGCAGATTTTACAGGCGCCTTTGAAAAGCTCTGTCTGGTGATAAACTGCAGTATTTCTGAGAGGTTTGAACTCATATGCAGGGTGTGTATGAATAGCAAAGTTAAAGTCAAAGATACATGTTTTTTAAAAGATAAGCCCCTTTGTTTTCTTTCAATCTTGAAGTGTTTCATAATAAACTTTCCACACATATTATGTATTTTGGTTTTTGTACAGTTTTCTCTGTAGGACTAGATACTGAGATTTGCCTACTTCAAATATTTCCTTAGAAACAGGTGAGAAAATAGTAAATACAAGTAAGACTCTAAAGTATTATGTAAAGAAAACTTAAGACAAGTTGCACCAGACTATAACACCTTAAATCACGTCATTGTGGTACACAGGGACTCTCATATCTTTTGCTAATTACCACGAGCTTCCTTTATGAATGACAATAAATATGTGAATGCACCCAATAGGACATAAGAAATGATTTATAATATGTGATATTTTTAAACCTGATACTCAGCGTGAAGCAATTGTAAAACTATAAGAAACCTAAAACAACATATTGCTGTGAAATGAAATAATGTAATGATGAAGAACAGACAAATTACTTAATAATTCTGTAAGATACAGCAACAATTATTCAGACTATTTAGACCCATTCCTTAAACACTTTCTTTGTTCCATGTTTATCTTAGTTTTTTTAATTTCTGGAAAACTTAGATGTATATCTAAGTTTCTCATATACTGGGACAAAAATAAGCAAGATAGTACCTGTATTGAAGCTGTCTTCAGATGCTGCATTCTTTATAGCACCCTGCCCAAAATGACCCTTATTATTTGAATATATCAATGAAACACAAATAAATAAGGAAACCAATGCATGAATACATATATGAACAACATGCTAGTCAGTATTGCTGCTGTTCAAATAATACTTTGCAAAGTAATTCTATCCTTCCAACATAAACCATTATATAATTCCATTATACTGAAATTATCAATGCAAGTTTGATGTAAGTCAAAGAGTAAAGACTTAGAATAATGTTAATTAACATAATACCTAAACATACTTATAGATGGAAATAAAGCAGGACATGGAAGTAAAACAGGGCAAGGGTAAAACTGTTTAAGAGGTAGTAGTCTGGGGATAGCTTAAGATGCTAGGAAGTACACAGGCACATGAGAGTCAAAAATGCATACTTTTAGACCTAGATTTATAATATAATTAACTGCAATTCACTTCTCAAGTCAGTTTAATAAGAAATTATTTTTCTTAGCCTAAAGTCTAAAAGAAATCATTGTATTAACTGCTGAGTTTCCTAAAGTGCAACTGGACAAGCTAAGGCTGAATAATGTGCTCCAGTAGAGCAAGTTCGAAAATATTCTATGGCAGATGGGGTTTTCTCTGGAGCAACTAGGTTGCAGATTACAATTTATTTTAAATGCATGCTGTGTTTTTTTAAGTCTTTTTGTTTTGTGTGTGTTCATGGCAGTCCATTGTAAAAAAGGCATGGAAAATATTTTAATCAGATGTTAGAATGCAGAACATGAAATCATATATTAGAGGCAAAGAATGTAGCAATTTCTAGAGTTAAGACTGCCTGATAACTTCTATTTTAAAATCCAATTTTCCATTCCATTCCACGTATCTTTGCCAAAATATAACCTCAGGCTGAAAGCATCATTATTATCAGAATTTCTACAATTATTATTATCAATATTATTAGAAAGGGAATTTCAATATACAAGTTCTGCTATGTTTCAGAAGATTAGGCAAATGTTGCTGAGATGTTTCAGTGCCTGTACTCTATAGTCGTAAGCAGATCACTGTACTTAATTTCTACAAAAATCCTCCTAAAAATGATTTAACAGAAGTTTCCTTCTGTGCGCTAAATATAGCATGCATCGTGAGGTGGCACAAGAAATATTGGTTTGCATATATCCAGAGTTTTGGGGCAATCTTCTTGGTGACATTTCCTGGAATTTAAATGCTTGAATATGGAACTTAATAATCACATTAGGTATATTGTCTTACATGCAGTTACATAAAATAGTTTGGAGGGGAGCAAAAGTGAATTCTCTTTTAAATTTTTTATCTCATATGTAGTTTTTGCATTCCTATTCTATAGGTGAGCTATTAAGGGTCTTCAGTGACCTATGACCTGGATTTATTTAAATGAACTTTATTTATTCATATTGCTATACCACACATCTTCATCCATTGTAAATAGGTGTTAATAGAGTTGTGGAACCACCAATTCAGATAGCTTGCTCCCAGCGAAGGGAGGCCGAAGGAGGTTATCCAGCCTGCCATCTGCTCAGTGGGGTTCCCACAGGAAGGCAGCAGGAGAACTAAAGGCACTGGGGTGGCCACGTTTGAGCTTAGGTCTTAAGAGACCATACATGGTTTCAGCTGTGTGACTGAGACTGGTAAAGCTGCTCAGCTTTGTAGCACAGAACTGCCACTGCTAGTAAGGGGCTGTAAGCTTCCTACTGAGTCTGTGAGGCCTCAGGACTGATGTTTGTCAGGTATTCTCTGACTGAGCTTTTCTTGACCTGCTTGCTGCTCTGTCTGACTTGGTTTAGCTGTGACAACTATTTCTTTAATTTACTAGGTGCCCAGAGCTAATTTGTTTTATTTCTGCTAACTTTGTGCAGTATGAAACTCATAATACAAATAAATCTCAAATACAGATAGTAGTACTGAGAAATTATTCTATGTAGAATGAGGTATTTATGACTCTGTCACAATGTACTGTAGAGAAAGGCAGGCCTGGCAAAAGAAATCTGGAGAACTTGAGACAGGGGATGTAGGTAAGGGAGCACAGGTATGGCCTGATCAAAGATATGGCATAAGATAGCTATGGGAAATCTCACAAGTATAAACCACTCACCAGTGAGCAGGCAAGGAAATACAAAGTATGCTGCTTCTTTGTCTGTGAGCAACATTTTGAGCACAGCACTAAAGACCCATTGATTGTGGTGACAGATATATGAAAAACAGACTGATTCCCCTCATTCAGGAGGTCTACAGGTGCTCCTTTAACTCTGAATTTCGTCTTCCTTTGGCTAACTGGAAGAGGCACAGTACTTTCTTCCTGAACTGCCATGGAAGTTCTTGCCTTTCATACATTTCTGAAAAAGAAAACATTGCATAAAGGTCTATCTTTCCATATTTCTAATAAACTAGCCACAAATATAAGAAATATAAATTAGGACGACAAGGAAATTATCTTTCTATCTTTGTTTGCTGTTTCTTTGAGCCAGAATCAAAAGTCAAATGGAGTCATTCAGGATAATGATCCTTCTCAGGGGCAAAATTCACTGCAGTTACTTAAAGACCAGGTAATTATGCTTGAAAAAGCATAGAACGAATTTCAACCCCCAGTTCAACAGTAAGTCCCAGAGCAATATCCCCTGTGCTATCACAACCTAAACCTATAGTCCAAGCAGCTATTATAGTCTCTTGCCTTGCATTTAAGAAGCTTTCCTTTTTCTTTTCCTTTCTGAAAAACTACAAAATAGTCTGTCAACTTCCTCCCTTTCTTCTTATGGGCCAGAGACTGGTTAAAACATGTTAAAATATGTACTACAACCAGTGCTCAAATGCAAATTTTCTAAATTAATACAGCATCATGTAAAAGTGGAGATAATATTCCAACAAAATGGAATCTGAAACTGTTGTAGACAGGATTTATTAAACAAAATCAGAAATAAAATGAGCTGGGTTTTGGGTTAAGACTGGTTTTCATTTTCTAATAAAGCTCTGCCATAAAGGGCACTATGTCCACTAATGCTCCCTAACTTGTTTCCCATAACCGCTTCTTTTGGCAGACTATTTTGGAACCCCAAATTCATCAGCTCTAGGTAGGAGGTAGTCTGAAGCAGTTACCCTTCTCTTGAACTTTGGTCCACAGTAAATTCACCATAAATTACAACTAATCTAAATATAGATCGAAGTTATTAATTTTGAGAATTTTGCAAATGCCACTAACAGATAAATATCAGGAAGTTTAAAAACACGTTAAAAGATATTAAGTGCACTGAAAACTACGAGAAAATAAATGCCTTTCCTGCATTAATGTGTTGGTAACTTTAAAGGACAGTTTTTTAAGAGTCTGTCAACAACTCACCTAGAATAACTGCCGCTACGTAAGTTATCAAAGAGTAATAATTATTTTCTCACTAGTGCCATATGTTACACTTCTAACTAGCCACAATGCAGCAGGCTGAGAATAGACAGTTATAAATATCCGGCAAGGTATCTCATTCCACTGTTGTCTCTCTAAATGAAGGACAGAGCTCTTATAATTGGGGAATGTAACCTCTAGAAAAAGAGGCAAAGCACGTTTCCTCAGGTTACTCTGACCCTGTTATTCAATCACTGAAATGAGGCAATATAACTTTCAAAGCACCTTTGCACCTGGTAACCACAGCATTGCTTTCTATCAGAAAAACAGGAAGCCTCAAAATGCACCAGTTTGCACGTGAACAAATTAGCATGAAATGAAGCTTACAGGAGAGATGCTACTAACTTGAAAGGTACAATAAATTTAATATAAACTTACCACATTGGCTCCATAACAGCAGACTTTCCAAGATGACAAAAATTTTCCTATACAGATCCCAGCAGAAAATGCAACCAAATTCCTTTCTGCACATAAAATCTGTTACCTCTGAATTGGAAAAGTAGCCTACCACAGAAGTAAGGGGAAATCAAGGACAGAAATGTTTTGCTTTGACTAAAACAAACCAAGAGGATATCTCAATAACATAGCCATCTATACTTTTACCTTGATGTGGCCTGTGAAGGTCAGTTTTTTATGTCCTTCTTGAGGTTTATCTCAGATAGTGGTCTGAGGTTAAAACTAGCTTGTCTCTGTTGGGATTTTACACCGAGATCACAATCTTGAGTTAGCTTCCTTGGGCTAAAAACACTCCTTTTTAGCAGTAAACACTGTCTGAAGCAGTGTTTTGCATTCACATGAGACACACTTGCATCTTTGATAGCCATAAGGAAAACTGGCACCTTGAATGTTTGATCTTTATCTGGTAGACAAAGATCGTATTAGATCACTCAGGCTTTCATATCAGAAAATAGAGTGTGGTAGGAGAGTCATAGCCAAAACTGGGAATCAGACTTAGTGCCAGATGACTGAATACTTTTAAGGTATAGGGAATGGCAGGGTTGTTCCCCTGATCACATATCCTTTTCTTGGCATGCACTAATGACAATAATTGGGAGACCTTTGTTAAAAACAAGTATAGCCATTTTGACTTTCTAACTTGCATGCTTTTAGGAAGAAGAAAATTAAAAAAGTTAGACATGGAATCTTACCTAAGTTCAGCCATTTGAAAGTCAGGCATTTGGATTAAAGCTGGTTGTTCTAGACTTCCTCTACAGTCAGTGGAAAGAGAGAATGAACTCAAAAGGGTCTGTATGTAAAAATTTAGGCCAGAGCTGTGCAGGACTGTCCCTTTCTCCTTCATCTGATTCTGTCTATCTACAGCAGCCTAACTTTCATCTGAATTTTAATCATTGATTCCAGTAGAATGTGTATTAGACCTAATTCACCAAAAAATGTATGCATGTGTTTCCATGTTCATTCTTCTGGGAATCACTTTTTTAAGGTAAGAGGCACTATTTAAAGACAATGCAACATGTATGTTATCACTTCTGTGACAGTGCTTTTTAGTTTGGTGGAGCATTAGTTCTTTTTGGCAAAACAAAATGAAAGGAGTAGTTAACTGGATACAGAATCCCTGGAAAAGTCACATGCAGTGTAGAGCAACAATTCTGTACTTCAGAACTTCAGACTCAATAGGACAAGTCCAGCACTCCTACTATTCTAAGAACTGCAAGTCTATTTACCATGATCATCAATTTATATTTATATATTTCTCAGCTAAATTGAGAGCAAATCAATGACAATTTAATTTGTTACGCCTCTCTCCATTTAGGTGATACTCATGAGAGCCTGTGTCTGCAGTGAGTCAGACAAGCTTGCCCCAAGAAGTCCCTGAGATCCCAAAATAAAGCCCCAATTAAAATCAGGTAAAACAAAACAAGCTTCCATCAGAATGCAGAAAAGCTCCTAAGAAACAGTTTCTAAAGACCTATCCCGATTGCTGAGTGCTAAATACAAAGTTTATCATACAAACAGGATTTCAACAATTGGCAGCTATTAAACAGATACCAAAGGGTTATTAAAGTGGTGAGTAGATGGAGCTGAGCTAAGATAGAAATGAGTCCAGACTACAGAATTTATATTTAGAATGATCTTGAGAAGACTTCAGGGATACAGGGCTTAAGATATTTAATACGTTTAAATAGTCCAAACTGAAACATATGGGCTCCCCAGTATGAAAGTGACTAAATGATAAATAAAGTGTGAAGTATTTCCCAGATCTAACTCTCCTCCTCCATAGTGCTTTCCCAGGGAAAATTACTTGAACCTGAATTCAAGCTGTTTGCAGATGGCACATACCATGTTTCAGACTTCTAAGAAAGAACCTGTAGATATCTCCTCTGCCCGACAGTGGACACCTGATGCAAGGGCACTGAGAAGGGAAATGATCCCATATAGATGTGACAGGCAAAACACAAACTGGAGCACCTGCACTGTATCTGCCACCACTGGATTGCATCTTGATGTCAGATTTACATTTAAAAAGTGCACACAAATAAACCCAAGCAGACTCCAAGACCACAGGAAGAAGGATCCCTATTATCAGCATCAAAATCTTCCTGGAGAAGAGCTCAGGGAGTCTTGGAGGGAGAGCAGAGCACCAGACAAAAGGGATGGTGACTAGAGAGGGTTTTCTTTATAACTACTTAAACATGTTATTGAACTATGAATCACAGGACTACGGTAACTGGACTAAGAATTACCCTTTATTGTATTTTGATTAGACGGTGTAATTAGGCCAGGAATGAAATCCTGCATTTACATGCATATTGCATGCTCCCCTTTGCCAGAATTAAGACTTGTGAATGTAGCAGTTGAAAAGTAAAGAAACCTGGGCATTTGTTGTGGCTATCACCCTTTCATGAGGATTCGAACTCTGTGGGGAGGTATCTGCTTCTGGGAAGCTGGATGAGGATCTCCCCAGAACTCCATCCCAGCTCTATCTGTACTTCTCACTGCTGGCTTTCCTTTAGCAGACACGGCCACAGGTAGACCACAGCCGCTTGCCCTTCAGGCAGCCCATATTGCTGGAGAACTGGGAAGCCTCCTTGCTAATTGCTCAAAAAGAGAAAAAGGATCAGTGCTAAATACTTCGAAAGACTAACCCTGCAATATCTTCATCTAGACCAACAAAATTAAGGGGTGTTTTGACTGCTTTTTAGAATCATAAAGTCATGTACTCATAGAATCATAAAATAGGGTTGGAAAAGATCTTAAGATCAACAAATTCCAATCCCTCTGCCATGGGCAGGGACACATCAAACTACCCCTAAGTTTTAACCAGTTACCCCATGTCCTATCACTACAGTCCTTAATGAAGAGTCCCTCCCCAGCATCCTTATAGGCCCTCTTCAGAACACTGGAAGAATGCTGTGAGGTCTCCACGCAGCCCTGCAGAGAAGGACTTGGGGGTGCTGGTTGATGAGAAAAATGAACATAATCCAGCAGTGTGTGCTTGCAGCCCAGAAAGTCAACTGTATCCTGGACTGCATCAAAAGGAGCATGACAAGCAGGTCGAGAGAGGTGATCCTGCCCCTTTACTCTGCTCTTGGGAGACCTCACTTGGAGTATTGTGTGCAGTTCTGGTGTCCTCAACATAAAAACAACATGGAATCGCTGGAACAAGTCCAGAGGAGGGCCATGAGGATGATCAGGGGACTAGAGTACATCCTGTATGAAGATAAGATGAGAGAGCTGTGGCTGTCCAGCCTGGAGAAGAGAAGGCTGCGTGGAGACCTCATAGAAGCCTTCCAGTATTTGAAGGGGGCCTATAGGGATGCTGGGGAGGGACTTTTCATTAGGGGCTGGGATAGTGATAGGACAAGGGGCAACGGGTTCAAACTTAAACAGGGGAAGTTTAGATTGGATATGAGGAAGAAATTCTTTACTGTGACGGTGGTGAGGCACTGGAACGGGCTGCACAGGGAAGCTGTGAAGGCGCCATTGCTGGCGGTGTACAAGGCCAGGCTGGACAGAGCTTTGGGCGACATGGTTTAGTGTGAGGTGCCCCTGCACATGGCAGGGGGGTTGGAACTAGATGATTTTAAGGTCCTTTCCAACTTCTATGATTCCAAGTAGTGCAGGACTGAGTCAAGTGCTTTGCACAAGTCCAGGTAGATGACATCAACTGCTCTATCCCTGTCCATCAGTTCCGTAGCCCCATCATAGAAGGCCATCAGACTGGTCAGGCAGGATTTCTCCTTAGTGAAGCCATGCTGGCTGTCACCAACCACCTCATCATTTTTCATGTGCCTTAGCATGCTTTCCAAGAGAATCTGCTCCAAGAGTTTGCGAGGCACAGAGGTGAGGCTGACTGGTCTGTAGTTCCCCGGATCATCCATTTTCCCCTTCTTGAAAATGGGGATTATATTTCCCTTTTCCAGTCATTGGGAACTTCACCTGACTGCCATGATTTTTCAAATATGATTGACAGTGGCTTGGCAACTTCATTTGCAGCTCCTTCAGGATATGCAGGTGGATTTCATCAGGTCCCATGGACTTGTGTACATTCAGGTTCTGAAGATGGTCTCGAACCAGATTCTCTCCTACAGTGGGCCAGGGTTTTCATTCTCCCAGTCCCTGTGTCTGCCTTCCATGATTTGGGTGATGTGGTCAGAGCATTTGCCAGTTAAGACTGAGTCAAAGAAGTCATTAAGAACCTCACCCTTCTCCAAATCCAGGGTAGCCAGTTTTCCCGATGGCTTCCAGAGGGGGGTTCTGTTGCCCTTAGTCTGTCTTTTATTTGCAATGTACCTGTTGAATCCCTTCGTGTTATCTTTATCATCCCTAGCCAATTTTAATTCTAAGTGGGCCTTGGATATTTTCAATACCTTTATCCCATCTACAATACTTGAAAGTTTCCTACAGCTCCTAAAACTCAAAAATGTAGGTAAGGTTTAGGGTTACAGAAAGGCATTTGAGAAAATTAGTATTTTACTGTAAATAAGAGCTACAGTCACAAACAAGAGCAATATAAAATCAAATTATTGAGAGCCCTATCTATTCTAAATAAAGAATTGCATTAAAGTCCTTTTGAATGAAACTATATATTACCCCATTATCATCAGGGAACTCAAGGCTATAATCTATTAGCTGATAGCTATCACAAGGTTATTACTACAAAGGAACTCATATATACAAAGTAAGCAAATGAAACCAGTCTTAAATCTCATTAAGACTGACTTTGCAATCTTAATAATCTTTTGTAATGCAAGTTTTTCTTTTTAATCTACTTTTGTCTTGATTAAACCAAGAAAAACTGAAACTCTTTTCTGGGCTACTGTATTGCAATTCTTCTACACTTCTCAGTTGTACTATAGATGCCACTGATACACTTTAGAGTGCAAATCTATGACTTGAAATGCACATGAACAGTTTTAGAATATTTTATCATGTGCCTTTTGATTTTCTCTCCCACAGACCTGTTATTTATTCATTGGGTTTTTATTAGTGTCAAGTGATCTTCCCATGATCACAAACTACAAAATGTTTAAAACAATAAAATTCTACCAGGTGGCAACTCTTTCTGAGAGTACTTTTCAGAAATACAAATCATATTCTTGCTGTGTCTGCAAGCTACGTCCAAGTGATAAATTCAGACTCTTTCACAGGTAAGAAGAATTCTTTCTGGTCAGCAACTCTAGATGGGTCTATGAGGTCTACGACCTCTGAAAATACTTGTATCTGAAGCCTGGCACAATAAAAAGAACTCCTGGTCTAACCTTGCAGTCACTAGCCACAATCACTGTTTTTTATAGTTCCAATATAGTAAGTTAAAAACCAGGTTATTTACAAAAATAAAGATATAATTTTCATACCAGGTTATTTACAAAAATAGAGATATAATTTTCATACAATATCTTTGGCCTTTAGAAAAGTAAGCTGTGACTCAGGGGATCGGAACAAAATTAGAAACTCCAGAAGACTGCAACTGTAGCCAGTCTTGGACATGTAGCTAGGGAGAAAATAGATCAGATTAATCTATCTATCAATTGCCATGAAACATGTTTGTAACAGTGCATGGTACCAGATCTTATTACCAGGACATGAAGGGCACGTGTCCAAGTGAAGCTGGATGCATGGCCAGCCCCTTCATTGACTGAATAGAAGAGGGAAGCAGAACCTCCAAGAAAAGAGATGATGAGGTAGAAGAGGCTTATAGGCCCAGGGTCCCAAATCAAACTGCCTTGACGTATCTGGCATAAGAATTATTCAGGTAAGCTAGTCAGCTCCTTTGGACAGCAGCACAAAATTCCAAAAGCCATCCTATCGCTTGCTTTTCTGTCTTACAAACTGAAGGAGTCAAACATCCTTTTCTGTCTTCATTTTAGTTGGTGATTACTCACCATAAATGGATTTCCCCATGCAGTTCTTTTGTTTCCTTATTCACTTCTGTGAAACCTTCCCATGGCTCTGCTACTTCAGGTGCCAGGCTTCTGTTACTTGCTGCTGCTCTTGTTTTTACAAGGCAGTTAAAGTTATCCAGTGCTGCTGCATCACAAGTTTTTCATGACTGCTGTAGGAGGTCACAGGAAGAAAGCTGTCATAATACAAGGCTTCCTGTTTCAGGAGGCAAATGCAGCTCTTGAAGAAATAGCTAGAAATTGAAAAATAGAATGGTTGGGTCTGGAAAGGACCTTAAGATCATCTAATTCCGACTCCCCTGCCACTGGCAGGGACACCTCACAGCAGACCAATGTCACCCAAGCCTCTGTCTAGCCTGGCTTTGAACTCTGCCAGGGTTGGAGTATTCACCACTTCTTTGGGCAACCTGTTCCGGTGCCTCACCACCCTTACAGTAGAGAACTTCTTCCTTATATCTAACCTGAACTTCTCTTGTTTAAGTTTAAGCCCATTACCCCTTTTCCTATAGCTAAAGTCCCTGATGAAGTGTCCCTCTCTGGAATCCAAAATAAAAATAAAAAGAAAGGAACACTCATAATGAAAGACAGCAGAGCTAGGCAGAAAATTCAGGAGCCAGAAAGATGTGCCCCTAACTGTGAAATGTGATGCAGTTTATTAGAATGAAGCCAACCGTATCCTGGGCTGCATCAAAAGAAGTGTGATCAGCAGGTTGAGGTAGGTGATCCTGCCCCTCTACTCTGCTCTCGTGAGACCTCATTTAAGAGTATTGTGTGCAGTTCTGGTGTCCTCAATAAAAAAAAAGGACATAGAACAGCTGGAACAGGTCCAGAGGAGGGCCACGAGAATGATCATGGGACTAGAGCACATCCCGTATGAAGATAGGATGAGAAAGTTGGAGCTGTTCAGCATGGAGAAGAGAAGGCTGCGTGGAGGCCTCATAGCAGCCTTCCAGTATCTGAAGGGGGCCCATGGGGATGCTGGGGATGGGCTATTCATTAGGGACTGTAGTGATAGGACAAGGAGTAACGGGTTCAAACTTAAACCGGGGAAGTTTAGATTGGATATGAGGAAGAAATTCTTTACTGTGACAGTGGTGAGGCACTGGAATGGGTTGCCCAGGGAAGTTGTGAATGCTCCAGGGGTGGGTTGGACAGGGCCTTGGGTGACATGGGGTGGTGAGAGCTGTCCCTGCCCATGGCATGGGGATTGGAACTAGATGATCTTAAAGTCGTTTCCAATCCTGACTATTCTATGATTATACGAATCTGATTGGAGGAGTAGATTTGAAAACTGTCGGGAAAAAATACCCACAATTCTTAGTGTAATAGAAAATGGTAATTCACTCAGTCTCAGCTTCCCTGTATTTATCTCAGAGACTTCATCCTCTGATACAGAAAATATCTACCCATAGCCTTCTGGAACCACACCTTGTAAGTTCTCAGAGATAGACTCACTTAATTTATAGCAGTGATCCATGTAATCTTTAAAAACAGTCTTAAAAGCAAGGTACAAATTTGACTGTTGGGTTTTAAAACTTAAAAGGCAAAACTAGTAAGCTCAAAAACCTCCTACATGATTGTTATTCTCTCTTCTGAATACATAAGGAAATATGTATGTCCTTATATACGTAAGGACATAGCAGACTTCTCTCTCCACATCACACACCAACCAGCAGCAACTTCAAGGAGCTGCAATAATGTAAGTCTGTCCCAGAGTAACAGGGGGAAAAGAAGATGAACATTGTGCATCCTCTTTGAGGGCTGTGAAATATGCACATGCTATTGCAAGTTCACTGTAGTATGCCATTTTTTTCAAAGCCAGTTACAACCCAGTAATGGGGCAAGAATCTTGATCTTGAATTCAAAAGCACCAAATAGTGTTTTGATAACTTTTGATTCCACACACACACACATCCTCTTAAGTCTTATTTTTGTCGTTGTAATGCGGCAAGTTTTTTCAATCCTTTAAGATGATTTTGCACACTGCCTCTTTTCCCCTCCCATATCATATTAGAATTTATTTGTATCAGCAAACAGTGTCAGTGCTTTGCACTACAGAGTGAGCAACCTAATGCTTCAGTAAATTGTTGCTGCCTCCTGTTACATCTGTTCTGCTCTGTTCACTAATTGCCTGTCACAACCACTGAGCCACCATGCCAGCCATGCTGCCACTTCCTCTTTGGTCAGCTTGTCGGATCCTATTAATCTGAGCCCTGTTGCTTTTTCCACAGCCAGTATTTTTGCAGTCTGGATATAATGAAAATCTATTACCTTGGTGTTATATGAAAGTGCCAAAATTATAATTCAAAAGTGAAAAAAAGTTAATGACTTCTTGTGTGAAAGTTGAAGTTTCTCACCATAACAGCAAATTATTTTCCTTGATACAGATTCACTTTCAGGACTGTATATGTGTCTTTCAATCTGTTTAGATGTTACTAATATTGTTATTAATTAATAATAATTCTGATTGTATTATATGGAAAGGGGCTTTAAGAATCAAACCTTGTGATTGCGACCTACAAAATCTGAGCAAAAGAAGTGACTTCAGCCACTTCCCTGGGCAGCCTGTTCCAATGATAGGCAATCCTTTCAGGGAACAGATTTTTACTCATATACAATCTAAATCTCCCCTAGTGCAACTTGAGGCCATTTCCTCTCATGCTATCACTTGCTAGTTCGGAAAAGAAACCAATACCAACCTCACTACAACAACCTCTTCTGAGGTAGTTCTAGGGAGCTATGAGGCCTTAAGCCTCCTTTTCTCCTCACTAAACAATCCCAGTTCCCTCAGCCACGTCTCATAAGTGCCTGGAGCACAAGTCTTTATCAGCTTTGTTGCTCCTTGGACACTCTTCAGCACCTCAGTGTCTTTTCTGCAGTGAGGGGCCCAGAACTGAATAGAGAATTCGAGGTGCAGCCTCTCCAGCACTGAGTACAGGGGGATGATCACTGCCCTGGCCCTGCTGGCCACACTATTGCTGATACAAGACAGCATACTGTTGCCCTTCTTGGCTGCCTGCATGCAAGCTGGCTCATATTCAGCAGCTGCTGACCACCACTCAGGTCCTTTTCCATTGGACAGCTTTCCAGCCTCTCTTCCCCAAGTCTGTAGACTTGGATGGGGTTGTTGTGATACAAGTGCAGGACCTGGCACTTTGCCTTGCTAAACCTCATACAACTGGCCTTGGCCAGTTGATCCAGCCTGTTCTAATCTGTCTGTAGAGCCTTCGTACCCTCAAGCAGATCAACATTCTTGTCCAACTTCGTGTCATCTGCAAAACTAGTGAAGATGCACTGGATCCTCTCATCCAGATAATTAATAAGATATTAACCAGAACTGGCCCCAACACTGAGCCCTGGGGAACACCACTTGCGACTGGCCCCCAACTGAATTTAACTCCATTCATCACCACTCCTTGGGTCCAGCCATCTGTGCAGTTTTTTACCCAGTGAAGAGTACACCCATCCAAGACATGAGCAGCCCATTTCTCCAGTAGAATTCTGTGGGAAACCATGTAAAATGCCTTACTAAAGTCTAGGTAGACAACATCCATGGCCTTTCCCTTATCCAGTAAACCTTGATATAGAAGGAAATCAGGTTGGTCAAACAGCACCTGTCTTTCATAAACCCATGCTGGCTGGGCCTGATCCCCCTGTTTTCCCTCATGTGCTTTGTGACCTCACTTAGGCTGGGAAGATTGTAGAGCAGATCTGCTCCATTACCTTTCCTGGCACTGTTGTCAGATTGACAGACTTGAGTTCTGCCCAGAAATTCCTTCCATCCCTTCATCTAGATAGACATCACGTTTGCTAACTTCCAGTCAACTGGGACCTCCCCAGTTATCCAGGGCTCCTGATAAATAATGGGAATTGACCTGGTGAGCACTTCTACAAGCTCCCTCAGTACCCTTGCTTGCCCCTCATCTGGCCTCATAGACCTGTGTGTCAATGCATATGTATATGTGTATGCATGTGCCCAAGTACATACACATCTCTATACATACTTCTTCATATTTATCAACTACAGCAATAATAACAATCATACTAGGTTTATCGTCAAGACCTGTTATTTGTCTTAGCTTCTAGGCTATAGTGACCTGAGGATGCCCCTTCCCACACAAAGCTCTGGAAAATTAGGTCAATAAAGCTCTACATTATTTCCCAAGCTACACTTCTCAGTGTCAGAAAGAATATTTCATCTTCACAAGGCAACTGAAAATTTGCAGGCAGTTGTTTTGGGTTTTGCAGTGCCTTATATGCATCAGAGAACCTGCTTAGTTTTTAAAATAAAGTTTATTTTTAGGAGCTAGTCATTAGCACCTGCCCTGGGACTCTGAAAATTAGGATATGAAGAGTTACTTCACAGTGATCACACACATGATAACATCTTTCCTTATGGCAATTTTTTTCAAGTATACATCATACTATTTGTATGTATTTTCTTCATCTCCAAACTCCAAGATAAATATGAGATATTTATCTGTGTTTCACATAAGAGTGTGCTCACCAGAATAACTTCTGATTCCCAGCAGTGTTCCACAAGGTAAGGCAGGCACATGGACCATTACCTCTGAGCAGCTCAAATGTAACAGAGCAGCAGTGTTTTCCCTTGAAATTGTTTGTCATGCATTAAACTTTCAACAAAATGTAGATATTATTTGTCACTTAAGGAAATGAGAGTTCAAGGTGACACGCAAGTTACAGGACTGAGAGACAGAGCGATGTTCTTACAAGTAATTAAAAGAGACTATAGCAGTTCTTCCTTTCTTAAAATAAAATATACTTTAATTTTTTTAACTGTTCACAGACCACACTAATAGAAATCTCATTTGACAGTAATCAGTTTCTAAGGGTGACTTCATATAGGAATCAAAGTTCTAAAGCTTCAGATCTAAGCATATGCTCCTGGATTATACAAAACTGAAGTACACTTTCCCCAGGCAGTGGATCTTGGCTGTCTATGCTATCAGCTCCCTGTAACCATCCCTGGCCTGTTTTCTGGATAAATTAGCATGCTTCAAAACAGTTCCTAGGCACAGTTCAGGTGTTAGGATGGGTAAGAGACCTTTAACAGTCCTGCTTGCAGAGCAGGAGCTAAAGAATGGCATGGAGGACCTTTAGTTTGCCGACAGATATTTATTCTCAGAGACCTGTAGAGGAATGACAAGGCAAAGCTGTGTCCTTGTCCAGCACACTTGCCTGAGCCATGCCCATGAGCAGGGAGCTCTGACACTACAGTTTCATGATTCTCAGCTCTGCAGCACACAACACAAAGCCTGCGGTAAGCCCTGGCCCTACACTCACCTCCACAGTGATCTGTCTGACAGCTAGACCTTCAAGACACTTTTGAGCCTGACACAGAAATACAAGACCTGGGGAGTAACCCTGGCTCCAGGAGTTTGGTTGGCAGGGTTGTTTTGAAAGTTTTGGTGGCTTAACGATTATGAGAGTTTCCTGCTTCTTCTAGGAATGAGACAGCTTTATGATCCCTCTTTATTTGCCTAACAACAAAAAAAGAAGTATGTGAAAATTATGTGGCTAGGGGTACTTTGCAGACTGGGAAAGAGCTGTCCAATGGTCATGCCATTAGTGACAAGGTTAGCATGGATTTTGGTACTCAGCAAAACTGAGGGGGGGAGGAAATCCAAAACCCACAGCATTTATACAATTAAAAAAAAAAAAAAAAAGACAACAACAAAAAAAAAACAAGGTAACAAAAGTCTTTACATCTGCATAATAAATCATGACCGATAAAATTCTGCTTGAACTTCAGGTATAAAGTACATGCAAAGAGAACGCAAGCTGAATAAAAGAGCATTTTTCAGAGACTTAAGACGAAGTAAAGCTCATTATATAAGTAATGCCTTCTCAAGAAAAGAAGCCCATGTGAATAAGATCATGGCATACTAAAGGAGAACAAATTGCAAGGCAAGATGCTTAATTTTTGGAAGACCTGGCAGATCAAGACCTTAGTCTATGTAATATGATCCATATTTATTCAAGAACGTATGACCTGAAGAACAGGTTGTTGTGTACCATATTTTCTTTTACATAACTGGCATATAATGCAAAATCTATGGACAAGATCAATGATTTTTTTTTCTCCTTTAGAAAATGTGATATTATGATGAAACTTATCTGAAACTTAAATGAAGTTATAGTTGAGATTAGTTCATGTCTCTACATTTACTTAGTTAAACTGACATATATATTCTTTTAAATATTTCCTTCATTTGCTTTGCAAGTTGAAAACTAATTGCATGATACAAGTATAACCTTATTTCAATTACTGTGCTCTTGCACATTTTTAAAAGTGGAATTCCAAAATACTGTCTTTCCTATTTTGCTGATTAATGCTTAGATTGCCACAGGGCTGGACTGAAATTGTTCAGGACATGATGAGACTCTGGATTTCTGTAAGCTCCATCAGCCAGTCAGAATTCGGTCAAGAAGCCAATACATTAGAATGAAGTGTCAATTACAATGCTCTTCACTGTTACAAGTTTCCAAGGATGACTGAGAAGTAAATGCATGATGGTTGGAGAAATTACTTACTTTGTAGTTTAGCTGTAATACTGGCAATCAGAAAAGAAAGAAATCTTATTTTCTGTTCAATTTATTTAAGGGTCTGCACATCTGTGCAAAGCTCAGACAAGACACGCTTCCTTAACCAGGACAAGGTACCCAGCCAATTCCTACAGTAACATGGCTAGCTACTATTTTCACCAGTGTCTTTCCATGTAAGAATTACTTGTTCTAGTAAAAAGAGAGCTATGTCTCTAACATTAATTTCTCTTTCACAAATTGCTTCCACAATATTTATTCTCATTGAATTAACATTATCTTGGCTAGAAATTAGAATTTCTCTCTGTTTTAATGAGGTCTTTGCAAAGACAAGGTATTAATCTGGAATGACCTTACTACCACATCTCTTAATTGTTGATGGCAGCAAATGAAATGTGAGTGGACATAGAACAAATTGCTTCATTAGTGATATAGTCTATAATACCTAAGGAACTGTAACCCACATTTCCAATTCATGGACCATTTAATCTCATCATTTAACTCCCACAATGTGATTGCCCTATCCATGTTAGCTAACAATACACTTACTTGTCACAGTGAGGATGTACTACTTAGCAACTTATAGTAGATATTATTAATTGTTTAAAATACTGCCTTCACATTTAAATGCAGAAAGATCAATGTATTTTAAAAATATAATGTGGCTGAACATATTTTATAATATGACTGAGAATATATGAGAATGCCACTTCAACAATTGGACTTCCACTGAGAGGTCCCTGTCTTGTCAAGTATCCTATTCAGAAGTTTAACTTTTCATACTGGTAGGAGGGTATGACATGATCAATGAAATTATTAGCTACAAAACTCATAATCATTGGAAAAGAAGTAACATTTGGGTTCATAGTCTGCTATTTACATAATTGCTGTTGAAGTGTGAAAATTGTAGTAGTAAAGCTTTTCCTGGCAGATGTTTTGTTCAGCAATTTTGACAATTAAATGCATTTATGCATGTGTAGTACTGTGTAGCTCTGTATAATTAACTTTCTTTAAAAAATAATTATTAAATGAAATACTTCATGGCTCACCATAACCACAAAGTCAAGGACATACAAAATAGGAAATGACAGAATCAAGCTCCCTTTGCAGCTTCAGTTCAGCATCTTTGCATTTATTATAAGTTCTTAAATAAAATTATGTAGAAAATTGTGACAAATCCAGAAAGGTTAGAAAGCTTCCATCTCAGCTACAAATCATATTTGCTTTTATTACTGCTCTGTTTTTCATTCAGCATCCAGGTTGTGCACTGAATAAAAGATATAAAAATATAATGAGAACAATTAGTAGATTATTGGAATGCACATACACAAAGGCTGAAATAGAACAGTATATTTCATCTCAGCTGGGGAGATAAAATATCTCCCAAAAAAAGAGAAAAGGAATCTTAAAAAGAAAAGCTCCTTTCAGAAAAGCCAATATCCCACAGTTCAGAATGACATTGTAAGTCAACAGATTTTAATTCAGGTTTTCTAAAAGAGCAGCCTAGACCAAAAACTTTTGATGAAAAGTATAGTTGATAGAGATAAATTATTCTTTGTTTGGATCAACTTCCAGTCAAAGAGGAAGGAAGGAGAGGACAGACTAAATATCTGAAACTGCTCAACCATCCAGTCTGAAGCAGATGTTGGAGTGATGTATTCAGAATTGTTAGCAAAACCACAAGAAAGACCTGAAACACCTATCTCTCATCCCAGCCATGACAAAACTCCTATCTCTCAGCCCAGCCAGAACAAAAGACATGGTTTCAGCTGCTGTACTTTACCCATAGATCAAGATTTATGAGGCTTGGGAACTTGCTCTACACCTGAGAGTGCAGAGTGCAGAAAATTCAACAGCAGGCTTCTGGACAACTTGCAACACTGCATATGAAACTGTGGCTTTTCAAAGTCTAATAATTTGATACAAACTAACTTCATTTTCATAAGGATGTAAGAAAAGCACCCTGACAAATGTAGTGCTCCTGCTCCTAAGCCAAAAGGCACTGCAGCACTTCAAAGAAGCAAATTGTAGTAGTATTTTTAAAAGAATTTTTTTCCCTTAATTTTTATTTTAAATTACTGTGACATTTTTACTGAAATATTAAAAAAAAAAACTACTCAAGTTGTAGAAATCTTATGCCAAAATTATCAGTGTTCAGGGAAGTTATAAGAGTCATATAATGAAATATATTACACACCAAGCATTACCCATATTATGAAATGTCATATTGCTATCCAAGCTCAAGATAGGAAACATGATCTAAATAGCTATTGCAGGCTATTCTTTTTTTTAAGACACTGTGATATAGTGCGTATAATGATCAAATGTGCTTTCAGATTGATGGCTTAGCCTGACTGCCACTGACTGTTGTCTTCGTACTCAGTAGTTCCTTTGAGACAAAACCAGGTATGGTTGAAGGACAGATTGCTGTACTCCAAAGGGCTGCAGATTACTGCATTAAGAAAATTAAAGGTTTGCATTGTTTCACACCTCTGCAGTCCTCCAAGGCTATCCCAGGTACCTTTCTATCTCCCAACAGTCTCACATGCCATAATACCACACACAGAATCATAGAATAGTTAGGGTTGCAAAGGACCTGAAGATAATCTAGTTCCAACCCCCATGCCATGGGCAGGGACATCTCACACTAAACCAGGCAAAGCAAGGCTCTGCCCAACCTGGCCTTGAACACCATCAGTGATAGAGCAATCACAACTTCCCTGGGCAACCCATTCTAGTGCCTCACCACCCTCACAGTAAAGAATTTCTTCCTCATATCCAATCTAAACTTCCCCGGTTTCAGTTTAAACCCATTACCCCTTTTCTTATCACTACAATACCTTCAGAAGAATCTCTCCCAAGCATTCCAACAAGCCCCCTTCAGATACGAGAAGGCTGCTATGAGGTCTCCACAGAGTCTTCTCTTCTCCAGGTTGAACAGCCACAACTTTCTCATCCTGTCTTCATAGGGAGGTGTTCCAGTCCCATGATCATCCTCATAGCCCTACTCTGGATTAGTTCCAACAGCTCCATCTCCTTTTTATGTTAAGGTCACCAGAACTGCACACAATACTCCAAGTAAGGTCTCAAGAGAGCAGAAGAGAGGGGCAGGATCACCTCCCTCGACCTGCTGGTCACACTCCTTTGGATGCAGCCCAGGATACGGTTGGCTTTCTGGGCTGC